>VXBQ01014082.1:255301-285357 GCA_013400175.1 Phainopepla nitens | reverse complement strand
GGTGTAGGGGACAGGGACGACCCGCCCGGAACGGCCTCAGTGTCCCCGGGACCCCGCCGAGCGCGTCCCGCAGCCGCCGGCTTTCCCCCCGCGTCCCATCCCGGGCGGCGCGAGACTGACGCGGAGGGACCGCCGGGCACCCGCTTTCCCTCTGCGTGTCGGTTATTGCCTGTCGCTTCCAGGGGATCCTAAAATGTGGCATTTCGTTGCGTGCAGGCATCTTTATTTGGTTTGCATACCGTAACCTTCGTGTTTTTTGCGGGTTTTATCCGTGTTGTCAAGGAAGTGTTTCTTTCCGTTAAAATGTCCCCAGGAGATAATTTTTAAGGTCTGGTTGTATCAGGGGTGAAAATTAAGTACCAACAGATTGTGCTAAGTTGGTTTAAAAACACTTATCAGCAAAAAATTAAGTGGAAATCGCACTGCTGGAAGTAAACTTGGTGGTTTATCTCGGTGTAGATTTGCCCAGTTATTTCAGGAGAGAGAAGCAGAAGTAGAAAAAGTATTCAGGAGAGGTTTGGAGAGAAGGAAACGATCATGTGAGAGGTTTGCAGAGAAAAAGATTGTGTTTATTTTGAATACAAGCTGGAGAACAGGTAGAGCATAGAGGTACGGCCTTATCTGTATTCCAGATTTTGTTTAACTTACAGGTTTTGTTAAAGCCTAACTCAGTAGGATTTCTGAGACTTTTGGCTACTTAGAAAACCTGTTGTTACCGGAACTACCCACTGCTGATTGACTTGCAGAAATACTGTATTCTTTTTAAAGGCCTCTACTTAAAAGGTCAAGGACCTGAGCAAACTTATTTTTGTGTACACAGTAAACAAATTAACAAATGGAGCTTGGCACAGGGGTTTCCTTCCAATTTCCAGCCTTAAGTGCAGACGGTGTTCAGCGGCTCACACCAGATGTAACTCCCTTTTTCTTGGTTCTTCTGCAGCATATTTTTAAAGCGCTCTGTTTGTCTGGAGAGCGTAGCTCCCTGTTTGTGTTTGAGTCCTAATGAGAGAGCAGCTCAGCAGTACGTAGAGCATCATCCCCAGCGTTTGTTTGGCTGCTGGCTGCACTGGCTTCCTCCCAGCCCCCAGCCCGTGCTGTGTCCTGCCCGTCAGCTGCGGCGTGCATGAACCAACTGTTCACAGTTAATTCATTCCAGCAGCATTCCTGTGCTGGGCTGGCTAAGGCACTGTCAGCATTTCTTTTATAAACTGCTGTTTCCCAGGACGGGCTGCTTGTTTCTGGGATGGGGAATTTACTGATTACAAGAGCCTAAAATTAGAGTTTTGTTCTCTGAGCAGGTAGTTCAAAGTCGGATTGAAAGCAAAAAGATGGTGGTAATAGCTGTCAACCTGTTAAGGATTGTTAACAAAGATTGCATTAGCTTAACTCTGGTGTTTTGTCTGATGCCTGGTTTTGCATACGGTGTCTCTTGATTCAGTCCTCTGCCTGAGACCTGTGAGGAGAGGAGTAGAGACACCATTATCTCCAAATAACAATATATTTTTTCTTTCTGGCTCTTGAAATTAGTGAGAGCATCTGTGGCTGTCAATGTTTTTAAAATGAACAGAGAAGTTAGACTTGTAGTTGTTATTTTTTAGTAATTACTCTTTAGTCATCCTAAATCTGTATTTTCACATGCAGTATTCCTCTGGCTTTCCTGCTTCATTTTGAGTGGCAAGGACTTCTTGTTGCATTTGAGAGTATGTGTTGCACAGGGAAGGTGGGTAAAGATAAGACATGATTAAGCAGACTAATCATGTGATATGTGAGAAGAAAAAAGATTGCTACTGATAGCTTGTACGCTGTTTGGTTTGCCTTTTTTTCTTTTTTTTTTTTCTCAGAGCTGTGATAAAACACAGGCACTGACCTGGAGCATTTTCCAGGCTTTTTTCAGGACTTGCAATGTATTTTAGAACAACAAGTGTGCACTAGGTGAATTGTACAGGTAGAAAAACCCAGAGCTGTCCAAGGCTGTAGGAGCTGAGAATCTTGCAGAATGCTGGGTTCTTTGTCATAACACAGCTCTGCAAAGTGCACTGCAAAGCCTCTGAACTCTGCCACAAATTCCACTGTTCACCCACACTAAGATGCTAATGATGAACAGTTGGAAAGCAGAACTTTATATCTTTACATTGAACCATGCTGGATTTGTTGTTAAGCTGTGCATAGAGCCAGAGGAATAGAAACAGAAAATGCATTATATTTAGATATTTCAGCCACCTCAGTGTCTTTTCGGCATGTCACCTTCTTGTTTTCCATGTTTTTTAACACTATGCTTAGTGGTTTCATATTTTGGAAGATAGAGGATATAAGTTTATTTTGCATGCCAAGCTTTCTGACTTTGCTTTTTAAGGCAAATTAATTACTATTCTTCAGTAATTTAGTTAATATTGCTGTATTTTTATTTGTCTTGTGCATTCTGCATCAGATATATTGGAACTTTGTGGAATCATTTTAGGAACTGCAGCTGAGGTACCAAAGCTGAGAAAGATATGAATAGGGGAAAAAAGTCTTTTTTCCTCTCTGATTTGCATACTTGTTCTCATGCTTATTCTCTTTTCTGCCCTGGAAACCCAGAACTTATTTTTGTGTTGTATTTCCCTGTAAAATCTGTGCTAAGGATGCTACATCTGCTGTTGACTCTCATGTTGAAGAAGTTCCTGCCCAAAATATTGATTTTTCCATGCATCCTCTGTCTTTTTGTGTGGTTATGGATGTTCTAAGCACCACAAAATGAGTATTCCTTGGAAATGGAGTGAGAGCAGCCATAGTTACGAGTGCTTTGCTCCACATATTGCACATGTCTCAAGGTGGCATTCAAGCCTCAGCCTCTTCCAGTAATGTAAAATCGAAGGTTTTCTGGTTTTCTTTTTTCTGTATACTGTTTGCTTTAAGCTCTTTTAAATTCGTTCTGGCAGAACTTAGAAGGAAAACTTTGATCACAGATTGCAGGTCACGTCAAATATCTGGGAAAGGGAGGGAAAGTAAAAGATAAATGTTTATAAATATGTGTAATTAATCTGAACTTTTGGTAGGTTTGCCTTTCAGTTGTTTAAGATTTTAGCATGGTGCATGGGGTCTCTGTTGTTCCTCTGCACATTATCTTGAGTAGAGGGTAAAGTGTAACAGCAGTGAAGGGGAATTGCATGGAGAACCAGAATTTTGAGTAAAATTGAAAGCAGTGACCCAAGAGCCAGCTGCATTGCCTTTCTCATTTTGTAACTTTCTCCAATAGTTTGTTGTGTGAGGAGAGGCCAGAACACCCAGTTAATTACGCAGATGAGCAAGGAAAGAGGTTGGTAGAAGTTTGCCTCTTCATATGTGTTTTACCCAGACACTCTGTCTCCCGTGGAGGTGTAAAGACACCTTCAGGCAAACACTGCATTATTGTGTAGTTTTGTGTCAGGAGCTAAACTGTGCTGAATTCAAAAGCTTGTATTTTATTTATGCTGAAAAAAACCAAAGCCTCTTTCCCTGTAAGGGATGGGACACTGGCTTTCTGAGGAACGTCCAAACTTGAGCCATGCTTGGCTGAGGTCTCTGGTCCTAATCTGTGAGAGCAGGAAGTTTGGGTCTGAGACGAGTTGCAGGTATTGCTAAAGAGCACTGTCACTGCTGCTGTTTGTTTTGGGGTTTGATTCCAGAGCAGTCCTAAGCCACACCTAATCGCTGTCCTGGTCTTTGATGTGTGCTCTTCTAGGCTGGCCCTTGTTTTAATGGCCTTGGAGGCTTTCTGGTGGTGATTCTGCCACTGTGAGCTTTCTGATTCAGGTAAAATGATCCATGTGGTAACCTATGTGGAGCAAAGTGATAGCAAGGAACGGAGGAAATTAAATCCATGCGAAGCAAAGTGTGAGGATGTAGAAATTTTGGTCAACTTCAGGCAATATTTTGATATTTGAAGACTACTTTAGCACCTCGAGTGTTTGAGCATTAATCCAGTGAATCTCTGTGGCTGAATCCAGCAGAGTTGGGTATCTGAGCTTTGCTTGCTGCTACAACAAGAGCTTCTCCCCGTTGCCTGCTCCACTGTCCCCTTTCTTGTGCTCTCCTATCTTGTGTAACTTCATGAGCGTTCTGCTCGCTGTTAGGCTGGTGAAGTTGGGCTGACTGGGCTGTCCTGGTGTTGCAATGGTGTGTTGTGACACTGCTGTGGGGTTAGGCTGTGCCCCAGGGTGCACGTGGGGTTTGTTTACACCGTGCTACGCCAGACACGGAGCCTGGAAAAGCACGGGAGGCTTGTTACTGGATTGAAGGTAATGCTGGGGAAAGGTGTTGCATTGAAACACTTGAGAAATAGGAGATATTAGCACTTCAGGACAGACACACCATACCAAAATAAAGTGCTACATTGATCCTTGCCTGGATGATCTTTACAGCTGCTTGTGATCAAAGCCTGCTCCTCTATTCCTGCTGTCAGTGTGGAAGAGCAGTTTGCTCTGTTGGAATAAAAACAGTAAAGCCAAAGGAGTATTTAGTGTTTCATGCTTATTTTTAGTCCGTGTTTCAAGATATTTGATTTAGGTATTTTCAGAGATCTCTGTGTTATATAGATGGTGCTATACTATAGAAATGTTTTAATATGAATTCTTAAAACAAAAGCATCTTAAAAAATAAGAGCTCTGCCCTACCTTTAAGATACATGTGAGTAATAACAGATAGACACATAGAGTGTGTAGAACTTCTCAAAATGCCTACATTTCCCAGCCAGTAATTCCCACTGAAAGTCAGTGGATCTTAAAATGGTTTTGAAAAGGATATCTAAGTATCACACATGATTTTGAAAATGAAATCAAATAACCACAGATGTGTTGTCATTCATGAACAAACCACATCCATTCTTCCTCTTACTCTCTGCTTCACTTGTTCTGTGAAACGTGTTCCAGGACCATGAAGTGACTTGACTGATAATTGGTTAGAAGTTGTTCTCCTGGCAGACTTCATGTTGTATTGGTGGCTGTGGGGTGGGCATTGATAGGAATAAAAGCAGACCTTGCTATTTCTGGTGCATTGTTCCTGGTTCAGGCAGGCATGCTATGAGCTGTGCCTGTGGCTGTGCCAGGTCTGCTTTGTTTGGCTGCACTGTTGGAAGCCAGGTTGAGATGGTGCTTCCAGGTTGGAAGGCAGAACTGGAGGCTGAAAAACCATTGGTGTTTGGTTTTACTTGGGAGTTTGTAGAGATCCGAGCCATTGAGATAAGGGTATATTTGGATTTCTGAGAAATTTAATCACCCATTTTTATCACAGCAGTCTGTTTTGAGCCATGGATTCTGGGAATCTGTGCTGTAGAGTTCAAGGTGTGCAGCTGAACTTCACCTTTTGTTCCTTTCTTCAAATGCCTCTCAGTGCCAGTTCCAGCTTTTTAAAATCCTCTGTTGGCTCTGCTTCTCAGTACTGATCCAGCCTACGCTGTTCTTCCTGCTTCTTGGAAGTCTATGCTTTTATTGCTCCTTATAGTACAGAAGATGCAGCATAGATTCATAAAATGCTCTATGTCTCAAGGTTTCAGAGGAAAATATCAGGAGTTAGATCAAACTCTTGTTTGGGGGGAAAGAATGTGACTGCAGCATACAGTGAGCTCTGATAGATAAAAGTAATTTTTGTGTAAACATAGGTGAAGGCAGGTATTAACTGAAGGAAGTCAATGGACTTTATTGTGCTGGCCTTAATTGTCAGCAGGTGGAGTGTATGTTCCAGGGCCCTGTTTTGTGTGATGTGTAGAAAGTGGTGACTGGCATAACCATGAAATGCTGCAAAGAGTTTTATTAACTTCCCTTTTGTGAGCTGTGGAAACCAGTGCTGTAATAGCATGTGCTGCTTAGCAAAATGAAGGCAGGACTTTGAGTGTGCACTGAGAGAGGAGTTGGAGCTTGGTTGTGCTGTTGGATGAGTTTGTTTTTATAATTAGTCAGCAGGTTTCTGAAAAGAAACATTTGAGCATTTTAGCATGAAGTTTTATATAAGTATTTTTATGATTTTTGTTTTTCAGGAGTTTATAACATATTTAATCTCATTCATGAATCGAACTTCCTTTTTAAGTCATGGATGACAAGGCTTCTGTTGGAAAAATCAGTGTCTCTTCAGACTCGGTATCCACTCTTAACAGTGAAGATTTTGTCTTGGTTTCCAGGCAAGGGGATGAAACACCATCTACAAATAATGGTAGTGATGATGAAAAAACAGGACTGAAGGTAAGAACCAATAACCTGAGTTTGTTCCCTGTTCTTCTAAATCAAACTAACCATAGAGAGCTTAAAGAGGGACTTCTTTTTTGTGGAAAACTTGACAGAAGGGAGAAGTTATTCAAGAACCAGTTTTGTCAGTAATTTCTTCGCTGCTGATGTCACAGGTGGTAATTAGGTTTTGAGTGAGAGCTCTTTCCATCACTCGCGGTGGGTTTTTTCCCACTTTGCAGAATCCTTCCTGAAGTGCTTAGGATGATTGTCAAGAACGTGGAACTGTGATTTTATCACAGCTTCCAGGTGGAAAGCAATATTAGCATACATGGATTTGACCGTATCTGTTAATTCAAAGATACGCTGAAGTTTTCCCCAATGTGAAATGTTCTCTTTAAGAAACCTAGAAGAGTAGATATAACTAACAACTTGGCATGAATCAGAGAACACGAGCTTTGTGTGAAAGGCTTGTGAGAGCTGGAAGGGCACTGACATCTTCTCACTTGTAAAAGTGCTGTTCTGAAAAGAGACCCTTGTCACCCTCTACTTTTTTCTTTTTTTTTTTTTTTTGCTACTTAAAGCAACATTCATCCCAATTTGTATTTCAGCAGTTTTTAAGAAAAGTGGCACAAGTAAGGTAATCACTCCAAATTCCATCACTTTAATGTGTTGAAAACTGGATCTTCCCTGGAATGAGTCGGAGATGGAAAGAGATATTGCACCATTGGAAGAACCTGATGTCTGTCCACAGCTGCATCTGTGTCTTTAAAGATGATAACAAATCCTGTGTTCTGCCTGTTGGGCTGGGAGCTCCTCTTTGCCTTTGCAGTAGTTGTAACAGGGACTTTATTGAACATTCTTGATGCTTTTGCTCATCTTGCTTTTACCTACCAGCTGCTTTGTTTGTTTTTCTTGTGTTCTTTTGAGTCCTGGGCAAGACAGGCTGTTATAGTGGCTCTTTTCTTTTACACAAGACTTCAAATAAATTCTGTCAGTTAAGAGTCTCAAGACTGATCTTTTGCTTAATCTGGCAAAAAAGCTCACTTATGTTTTATGGCTGTTGCAGAAGATGTCACTTTGCATCATAGAATAGCCTAAAAAAGGTGAACATTTCTTAAGCACAGAGTCTGGTGGTCTGTGAAACCATGCTGTAGCCTCATGCTTGTCTTTCTCAACGCTGCCAATACCAGCAGCATCCAGATCAGTATCAGCATCAATCCTTAGGAATTCAGAGGAGTCTCACAGTGGTGCTTACCTTGAGAATGCTTCTGTGGCAGTGTCTGTAATCAGCTCCTGAAGCATCATTTGAGATCCCAGGAGACAGACACTGTCACTGATTCTCTCTTCCATCCTGTTATCCCCCAGGAGAATTTGGAAGCATGAAATGTCATAGTCTGCAACACTTCTTGCTCCACATGGAAGCTGTTTGTATCACTGTTTGCTTCCAAAGTGGTTTATGAAATGCTGGCTATGGGTGTGCTGTTTCTCTTGATGAGGAAGGAAGAACACGAGCTCTGCTGCCTCCTGATCATCAGTTGTGAAATAAAGTTATGCTGTTCTCTGATTTGGCACTGAATGCCACAGAGCTTTGCAGGTCTTAAGCTTCTTTATGAATTTGGTGCCAGGACTGAGCACAAGCCTTGAACAAAGTGATTCACCTTGAGCTTTTCAGTATTCCAGCATGGAGAGCACGTGCTGTTGGTTATTGGCTGCAGTCTGAGTGATTAATGGGAATTGTCTGCCTTCAACAAGCACTCAGTGTGCAGTCTAAATTCTCCCATAGAGGGACCTTCCTGTTAACCTCCTTCCTTCTGCTTAAGGAGGAGAAAACTTTTAGCAGAGGAAATGGGAACACTTTTTAGCTGTTCTTAGGGACAAAGATTTGGGTATTTTGGTATTCTTCCACAAGAAAAGAGACATTCTGCCATAGCCTATGGCTTTGTTCTTGGGATTTTTTTTCCTCACCTTGCAAATAGCCGTTCAGTTGCCAGTGAAGTGGAGTAGTGGAGGTTTTCAGAGGTGTGTTAAAAGTGTTGTCACCGTGATATCTGAAAGTGTTTCAGTAGTGCATGAAAAATTAATGTTGACAGTACAGCATGAGAACTGAGGTTATGTATTTCATAGGAACAAATGAGATTCTTTTTTTTTTTTCAGGCAGAAGCAATTGCTTTGGTACTTACTAAGTTAATTTGTATATGTCAAACCCCATTTTCTTTGATGTGCCCTCTAAGGAAAGCAAAAACTGAGTTCAGGTTTTTGTTTGAGCAGGTGTCTCTTTCTGGTGTTCTGTTTCTTTAGAAAAGCAGTTTGAGGATGTTTCATTTGCTAATGAGCACAGTCTGAGGATGGTGCTGGAAGTTCAGATTTGTGTTTGCTGAATGTGACAGGCTCTGAAATTTGTACATTGGGCCTAAGGCTCTCGTTTCAAAATTGCTGATAATGCTGTACTTCTAAGTGACAGTGCTGTGGACTGAGTTAATGGAAGTTTTTGTTTGGCACTTTTCTTCTTCAAATCCAGACAGATTAATATTTCTTTTGAATATAATTAGGAACCATATTTTTCTTCAATTGGTCATAATTCATAAATGTATTTTTGCTTTTTGTCAGTGCTCGGTTCAGTTAAAAAATGGGGTTGTCAGTGAATGTTGTCCAGAAATACAGCTTGCCAGCTGTCTCTGCTTTCCAGTATTGTTCCTGTGTCTGCTCGTGCCCCCTGGCAGTGGCACTGGGCTGGATTTAGGAAAGCTTTTCTCCTGGAGCAGTGTGGGGCAGGAGTTCTGAGTTCCCTAGCACAGTGAGACCTCTCCCAGCGGAGGCCAGCAGCACATGGGTCAGGAGAAGGGAGTAAATCTCAGTTCTGATAAATCCCCTGGTGTGCTAAAGGAAGTTTGCTACCTCCTAGTTAAAGGTTAAGTAAAGTCAGGTTTGAGTTTTGTGAGAAGTGGAGAAAGCCATGACTAGGGCAGTGGTTTCTTTGCTCAGCCTCCAGCATTGATCAGGTGTTTCTTGTTCCCTTCTGCCCTTGGTTCAACAGCCCCAGGATGTTGGGCTGGCTCAGGTTTTGGGGCTGCTCTGGGGTTTCAGGCACGTCTGCACCTTCATGTGCCCTGTTCCCATGATGTGGGGAATCCATATGGTTGTGTAAGTAACTTTGGTGGACGTGAGGTTAACCTTGGTTTGTGTTTTAGGCCTTGGTTTGCAGGCAGCTGGCTTGTTGCACTTGATTTTTGAGGCTATGAGAATATCAGGGCTCCTCTAGTCCACAAGTGTGACTGTGCCTTTAAAATTCTTTTTTGAGGGCAGTCTGGGCTGAGAAGGAAAGCTTTCTTGGAGAAATTAGTTTATATTGCTTTTTAAATGGGGTTTTAATGGGGTTTTAGAATATCTATGAGATTTTTTTTTTTTTATTTTTACATGCCTATTTCGAATTTGTGTTTTACCTGTCCCTACTATTTTTGGAATTTTTATTTTCAAGATCAAGTTTTATAGTTGTAACATCTGTATATATTATTCATACTGATTATTTTACTAAATAGAGTAGATCACTGTTCGGATTTTTTGGCTTTTAATCTTGATAGAACATTTTTCATGTGTATTTCATATTAATACCATTACAACATGTAGGTCTCACTGGATATGAATTTTTCACCTTCCTTTCCCAAACCAAAGTCTTTTGACTTTGAGGAAAGGTGCATCAGATTCAGTTTTTTTACCAGAATGAATTTTAACTTGAGGTTACATAGAGGACAAGTTTTGTAAACTAGAAGTTACTCTAGGTTTTTTAATACATAGCCTTTAAAGGGGCTGAAAAGACACTATAAGTAATTTGTATTTTGTTGCAAAGCATATAAACTCCATAAAGTAAAGGAACACGGTGCATCTTCCATCATCATCATCTTTCTGATGAATGCCTGCAAAGACCTGAATAATAAACTTGATGCTTGAAAGCTTTCTGCCTTTGATGACCCCATGGTCTTGCAAGATTTTTCCACAATGAATCACATATATTAATACTAAAATAGTTGGGAGGAAAATGGAAATCTGTGAATTTCTGTAACTAGTTGCAGGTTACAGGTGCCTCCCTCTGTGGGTGTACAGCTGAGTAAGGCAGTTACCCTGTCCTGCTCCTGGCAGGTGATCACAGCACAGGAGTGTGTTTTAACCTGTACAAACAGTGACATTCTGTTTGCATCAATTTCAAGAGCATAAATGTCTCTTGTTGTTGTTTAGATTCTGTAGCAAAACAGGCACTAGGTTATTACTTTTTGGGATAGTTGCATAATTTGGATTTTATTTACTGGAGTGTAGCCTCTTAAATCAGTGAATTTACAGAGAGATAAGAGTATGGAAGTGCTCCTAGGGTTGAGTTTTGGTGTCAGCAGGAATAACCAGCAGCAGCTGAAGTGTTTGAAGCAAGCACCTTTTGCTGATGGCATCTGGTAAATACTCTGTGAACTCGGTCACTTCCCTGTTAATTGCAGAGGAATGGACAAAGAGTTTTCTTGGAAGCAGTATCTGAGAGTTTCCTGAAATTAATGCCTTCATTCCCTTTCCACTTTAGGACCTTATCTCACACTGTTGAGGTGGCTTCATGCTTTCATGTTGACTTCAGTGAGCTCAAAGTCAGGCTGCAGCTGAGCATTAGGAGACAAAGCAGTGCTGTTACTTCTCCTCAGCATGATGGCATAATCTTGTTCCAGATGCTTCTCTTCCTGTGAAAACTTGCTGTCTTGCCCATGAACCATGTAAACTATTGAATTATATTTGTGCCTTTCTGATACTAATCTGAGAATTGCTATAGCCTGCACTGTGGGCATCTATTCTCAAAGGTAGTCTCTGTAGTTGGTGATTAAAGACTAGTTGGAAAGTAATCTCCTCACTTTTTCTAGTGCTAGAAAATTCCTGCTTTGAGCTTGTAGATTTGTTAGAGCAAGGAGGATATAATCCATGCTGGTGAGCATTTGCACCCTGCAGTTTGTGTTTATGTTTGTAACTGGGTTAAATTTGTTGACTGCTGCTTTGGCTGGTAAATAAAAAGCCATATGAATGACCCTGTGCCTGAGGGGTGGCTTTTTTTGTTGTTTGAACAGTCTTTTCTTCTTTTTTTTGTGTCCCAACTCTGTGGCTCTCAGATTGTGGGGAATGGAAGCGAGCAGCAGCTGCAGCGGGAGCTCGAGGACGTGCTGATGGATCCACCCATGGAAGATCAGTCCAGTGACCGGGAGCATGGAGAAGGCAGAGCTGATGGAGATGGGGAAGAACCTGTTGTCCTTGAAGCGTCAGCATCCTCTACCATTAACCCAGTGTCAGTGGCAGGACTTCAGAAACCAGAAATGAGCTTGCCAGTGAAACCATCCCAAGGAGGTTAGAAAAAAAAGGAGGGAATGCCTGGGAGTATTTTATGAGCTTGTTTTTTGTGGAGAAAGCGAAGAGAATTTAGGTACGGGTGTGGCCACTAGCCTTTCCCCATGTCTCCCATTATAATCACTTGGTGCAGTAAATTCCAGGTTACATATGTGATGCAAGAGTTAATATCTGCTGAACTGTCCTATCTTCTGAAAACACTGCTATACCAGCCCTGAGATGCGTGCACAAATACTACATTTACTTGCCTGACTGCATAAAATACAAGTACAGGACTTTCCTATAGTGTTTTGACCTGGCCTGACTTTGCTGTTGTTAGGCTCTTTTGTCTTCTGTTAGTGAGTCGGTGTCTGACCCTCCCTTGCCCTGTTGCTCCCGTGCCCCCGGTGTGCTGCAGGCTGTGAGGAGCTGAGCCCGTTCACGCCGCTGACGGACGAGGACAGCGTGGTGTTCAGCAAGCTGACGTACCTGGGCTGCGCCTCGGTGAACGCCCCGCGCAGCGAGGTGGAGGCGCTGCGCATGATGTCCATCCTGCGCGGCCAGTGCCAGATCTCCCTGGACGTCACCCTGTCCGTGCCCAACGTCTCCGAAGGGACTGTGAGGTACTGGGCTCGCTGCTTGGGGCTCTGCCTTCATCTCGGCTCCTTTGGGAAGCAAACGGGCTGATGGTTTACCTGGCAGGAGACTCGAGCAGCTTGGATTTTCTTTAGTGGGAGAAGGGGGTTTTATAGACATCTGGGAAAAGGGATCCTTTGAATTTGTTTACCAAACGCTCTACCAAGAAGTACTGTGATGATCCAAGCTGTCCCCAAAGCCATGGTGAGATTGGTTAGTGATGAACGCTTTGCAAATAGCCTGGAAAGAAGTTGGCAGAGCTAGAAAATACACGAGGCTTAACAGAGGTGGGTTTGTGCACTGCCAAATATTAGTGTAACTCTCTGAAGACTAACCCCTGAAAACTGTGGAGAAGTTATTGGTGGAAATATCTGTGACATTTTACTTTTTTGTGCTGTTCAATTTGAACATCATATTGTAGTCATGCTTTGCAGTAAATGACAGTCAGGAGCTAGTTTTTGTGGTGTACTTTCTCTAGGAGGTATGAAATTGTTAAAGCTTGCAAGTTATGTCTGGCTGAAGTAATTCTAAAGGTGCAAGCTTGCTTTTTTTTTTTTTTTCCCTTTCTCTCTATTTTAACAGACTTTTAGATCCTCAGACAAACACAGAAATAGCAAATTATCCAATCTATAAAATCCTTTTCTGTGTACGAGGGCACGATGGGACCCCTGAAAGTGATTGCTTTGCTTTCACTGAAAGCCACTACAATGCAGAACTCTTCAGGATTCATGTTTTCCGATGTGAAATCCAAGAGGCTGTAAGTGCAAGCTTTTGGTCAAATGATAATTATGTACATGTAAATGTTATTATTGAAATTTAAATGAAGTTTTTCAGGCACTTTGGAAGTAATGTAATTCATCCATCAGAAATCTTAGTTATGGGATAAGAATGCACGGTTAACAGTTTATCCTAAGAAGCGCAGAAAAACAGTTAGATGCTAAAACTGAATTACTTTCGTACAATTTGTTGTGAATTAGTGAGAATCCAGGTAGGTTTCAGCTGATGTTTGTGCCCTCTGGCTGCAGGTGAGCCGAATCCTGTACAGCTTTGCCACTGCCTTCCGGCGCTCTGCCAAACAGACCCCGCTCTCAGCCACTGCCACCCCCCAGACTCCAGACAGTGACATCTTCACCTTCTCTGTGTCCCTGGAAATCAAAGAAGATGATGGAAAAGGTTATTTCAGGTAGAGATTCTTCTTTCGTGCATCATATGCTTCTGTTGGAAAGTGACTGAATAGAGAGTGTGAGGCTGAGGTGGTCCCTAAATTCCCTTTTTGAAAGTTTCCTATTTGAGTTTAAACGAATCCCAGACATAAGTATTTTTGGGAAATAATACAGTGATAACCCTCTGGACTAGGTAATCTTGGTCACTGAACTGAACATTGGTGCTACCTGCAATGTGCTTTTTCTATTAGTTTTTTTTTCTATTGTCATTAAGTCCTTTGCAATGCCTTTTAAGTTGTGCTCAGCACAATTATTGCTGAAGCTGAAAGTGCATCATTGTCACTGTGCTGCTGGGAACATTGATGCTGAGAGTTCAGTGTGTGATTTGCACTGAAGTGTAGTTTTATATTTTCCCCCTCTTTTTGCAGCATTTAGAAGGGCTTCAATGAAAAAAGAAGGGAAATAGTCTGAGGGTTGGTCACTCCTTGGCTCTTTGGTGTCATGTGCCCCAGCAGCCACCTCTTGTGAGAGCAAGCAATGTGCAGTTTCTTATAGGTAATACTGTATGTCACATGGGGAGTCAATATTTAAAAACTGTTGAAATTAGCTGGAAGTCTCACAGTAGTGACCCCCACAGTATAATTCCCCAGTTTTTATTTTGTAAACTGTGTCCTTGGTTTTCACCTAAATCTACTGCCATTTCTTTCATGTTACTGATCACAGCATGCGAGGAAGAAAAAGATTTTGAGTGCTTTGGTGTAAGGAACTGCCCCAGTGTCGGATGCTGGGTTTGGTATATACAAGGAATGCAGATATATGATCCCCTGAGATTTTTTTTTCCTTTCCTGCTGAATAACAGTGCAGTTCCCAAAGACAAGGACAGGCAATGCTTCAAACTCCGCCAGGGGATTGATAAGAAAATAGTGATTTATGTGCAACAGACAACGAATAAAGAACTTGCTATTGAAAGGTAACGTCATCAATTTTTAAAAGATTTTTTATCTCTTTAATGTTGGTATTTTGCCTTTGAGGGAGCAGGTTAGTAATTATTCTGTGGACACTTCATTTGTGTGTTTTAGTGCCACACTTCTCTTGAGTGTGGTAAACCAGATGATGAAGTGGGACATACCTGTGTGGGCCAAGGGTCCTTGTGAAAAGGCCAAAATAAACTCATAAAAGAGGTCCTCGTGTTTCATCTGATCCTTGTCTCTACTGAAGGGTAAATTCTATACAAATATATCTAAAAAACAAAAAAAAAAGGCCACCAAAGGGCAGAAGACTGCAGGCCAAGTGTTGTTGTGGTATAAGGAACCCTTGTTAGCAGTGGCTTTATTCCACTGTACTTTAAAACAAAGGTAGTGGAACAGTTTCCAGGCTGCTGTAAACAGGGTAAAACCGTATTGTAAATATGCTTCTGAAATCTTGCTCAACATTTTTGATGTTGGCTTGACATTGTTTTGCTGGACATGCTTGATGCTGCTTTCAAATGTCAAGGTTTGTTGATGCTTGTCAGTGGATTCATGGGCTGTTTGTGATGTATGACAGCAAATACTTGTCTAAGAAATGTTAATGGTTTGTTTATGAGCATGTCTAATTTTTGCAGTTACATTTTTTTGCCTGGCTTTGCAGATGTTTTGGCCTTCTCCTTAGCCGTGGGAAAGACGTTCGGAGCGGCGACATGCACCTTTTGGATTTGGTGAGGGTCTTTCTTAACAAAATGCAGTGAGAATTTTGTTATGACTGTGCATGATCTCAGGATGGACAGAGGACACTTCAGTTGTTGATGGGAATTGATGCTGTAGGTTCCACTGTTGAGGGTGAGGCCCAGGCAGTTGAGTTGAATCCCTGCCTCTGCTGCTCAGAACGTGAGCTGGTGCTTGGTCGAGGGACTTGCTCAGTTTTCCAGTCAGTCATGACTTTTTTCATTCAGGGACCTGAAATAAGAAACATGGAACCTCAGTTTGAGACATGCTAAATATTAAAGTGCTGTGCTTTGAACATGGAAAGTTTTACAGCATTGTTATCAGTGTGAGAATCAAGGCCTGAGAGGCTTCAAAGGTAACACTGAGAACTAGTGAGTGCTTTGTTCTTATGACTCACTTTTCTCTATAAGGTAATAATAGAGATCATTTGACTTCACAAGTGTGAAGTGACAACAAATTTGCTAGTATTTGTGCAGTACATAGTGAGTACTCAAAAGGTTTAATACTACATGAATAGTTTTGCTTTCTACCAGGCTTTTGATTGCCCAGAAAATAAGGTTGTTGGGAAGACAGACAAGCTGAACATTAGATAAAATATTGGTTTGGTTCTTAATGACTGAATTACATATGTTGTGTTCTCATCTACACCTCTGTCAGCTGAAAGTTGCTGGCAAATGGCCAGCTCCAAAACTACTGGTCATGCCATGTACTAATAGAATAATTAGTATTAATTAGCCTTTCTGTATTATCAGCATGGACACCGAGGATTGCAGAGCAACTCTTGTTATTTCCTTCAGAGATGATCTCTGCTACAAACTCTGTCACACAGACTTGCCCTTTCCTTGCCAGTAGAGCAGTAGCTCTTTCATGGGGCTGGCACTACATAATGTTGAAACTTCTTTAATTAAAACAAAAATTCATAAACTTACCTTGTTTCCAGGAGTCCATGGGTAAAAGTTCTGATGGGAAATCATACGTGATCACTGGGAGCTGGAATCAAAAGTCTCCACACTTCCAGTTTGTAAATGAAGAAACACCAAAAGGTAGGAATGTTGCCAGGTGTTATCCCTAGGCAGGGAAATTACTTACATAGACGGCACTGGATCAATTCTCTTTTTCTCTTTGGAAGAATCCCTCAAAAGACTTCGAGAAGATGGGATATATTCTCAGAAAGTAGGGTGCTGAATACCACATTAAAAAAAAAAAAAGACAAATAAAAGTAAACTGTGTTCAGTAATATGTTGTAGGAACCTTGTGCTACTAGGAGGCTTTGCAGGTGTGGGGCAGGATGCAAGTGCTCTGTGCACCACTGGAGCTTTTTAAGAATCCCATTGAGAATTGCACTAAATGACTTTTGCAGGCACTTGCTTTGCTCAGTGTCTTGTGGTCAATTCAGATTTTTCCAAATCCCAGTTTTAATTAAACAGAAGGATTCCTATACCTGTGAAAATGAAAGCAAACCACTCCAACTGTCATCCAAAAATAGCTGATATTGCATTGCTCTCTCGAGTCCTGAAAGAGACTGTCATTACTTCTTTTAAGATGTCAGCTGAATTATCATCTTTTCAATCTCTTGTCACTGTTGCATGCCAGAGGTTGGGAAGTTAATGGGAATTGACTGGGCAAAGTCATAAAAGTCAGCTGCTGGGCACAGTCTGGTGCTGGAGTGGATGCCATCCTGCCTGAAGGACACAATTCATCATTCCCTGCCAGAGAAATCTCATAGGTCACGGAGCCCTGTTGCCTCCTGTTGGAGCATCAGAGTGTGTAGTCAAATTTTGGAATGTCACATGCCTTTAATATCATGGTATTAAACACTGAAGTAACTTCTAAAACAAAAGAAGAATAGCAGTGTAATTAGGCTGGATGGCAAGAGATCTGCACTGTGCAGTTAAGTGCACAGATCCTCTATAATGTTTAATGAAGGTTTTGGATACATTTCAGTGGGATTTGAAAAAGCAGAATTTTTATCCTCTTTAACAAGATCATTTTCTTGGCTTGAAGGCTGCAGTTTCCTTACTCTAGTGGATAATACATAATGATCCAATTTCCCTGTTTTGAAACTTCTAGGGTTTTGAGATGTTAAATTAGGAAGAAAATCGATTCTGAAAAGGAAGGTTTCCTTTGTTCTTCCATGTTACTGGGAAAGGGGTTATGGAATATTTTATTTGAAATATTTCTTTTCATATTGTGGCTTCATTTTCTCTCTAGATAAAGTGTTGTTCATGACCACTGCTGTGGATTTGGTGATAACTGAGGTGCAGGAGCCCGTCCGATTCATTCTGGAGACTAAAGTCAGAGTTTGCTCCCCTAACGAGAGGCTGTTCTGGCCCTTCAGCAAAAGGAGCTCAACTGAAAATTTTTTCTTAAAATTGAAACAGGTAATGTGTTAAGAAATCAAGAAATAAAATTGACAATTAATAGGCTGCTTCTCCCTATGATTGCTGAAAGCTTTACTGGTATAATGTTCATAATGCAATATTTTTCTTCTGAATCAAAGAGGTAAAATAAATGCACTTCACTTTTAGAAGAGATATCCTTCATTGTACTGATTGTTGCTGGCTATCTGCAGTTCCCATAAGAGTTTGAAATAGCTTTTTTGATAGCTTTGATGAGTCTGCAAAGTTACAGAGAGGCTTATGGATTTTCCAGCCAAGCCACAGCAAGAAAAGGAGCAGAGGATTTATCTGCAAAGTGGAGCTATGCTGAGACTTGCTGCCATAAGGGTATAGAGGGGTAATTGTGTAAAATTAAGGGTTAAGAGGAAAAAAAAAACAATCCTTACTGTAATCCTGGTGACACTTTATCTGATGTATCACTGAACTTGTTTTATCATACAAATTGAACATTTCTTTTGAAGTTTTTTTTTAGATGAGCAAACATCCACGTGAAATTCCAAAGGAAATTATTTTTTGTCAAAGTCTATTTTCCCCTTCTGCATGGTTGGAAACAGAGATTTCACACATACCCCAAGTTTGCCCTGGGGGAAAAAACTTCAAGCAACCACAAAAAATCCCTAGAACTTGTTAAAAATTTTACTGTTTTTTCCAACTTGGTTTTTTACCCATTTACTAAAAATGGAAGCATTCTCTCCAGAATATTCCTAAGAACAGTATAAGGCAATAACTTGGTCTCAAAATAAGGCTGATAAGTTGAAGGTCCAAGTCACTAAAGAGATCATGTACTTGAAGTAGCTGCTTTTCTTCTGCTCTAGAAATTATTATTCTGTAATGAAAGTCCTGTTAAAAAGCTGGAAATGTATAAAAGCAAATAATAATAATGTGGATGTACTGCTCTCTCAAGGCTTAGCAATTCTGGGTGCAGCCCAAAAAGAAAGCAGTTTTGGAGTCCTGATTTCTTGATAAGTGTTCTTATTTAAAGAGGTATTGAGTTAAGCAAGAGGCTTTTCTTCATTCTTTTTACACTTGTCTTTATGTGCTAACTAAGAATAGCATCTGGGTAGTAACAAAGATGAAGTTCACCAAGGAATCTTTTTATATGTAAAAAAACCAAACCCTTTCCTTCAAAATTTAAGGTGGAAAAATTCTTCATGGATGAGCTCAGCCTTTTTATTTAGAATATTTTTTGAGGTGGAACGTGGAGATGTTGAACAGTAGTGGCTGTTGGGCTATAAATATTCCACAGCCTCCAAAAGGTGCATTTTCTGTTTGGCAGTTTAAAGGAAGCTTATCTTACTGAGCTAATTCTGGATCTTTTGTCTTACCAAATTCACAGACATTGTGACTTATCTTGGCCAATTCTCTTTTTCCACAGACACTGTGGGGTTATCCAACTTCCAGTGTTTACTAATGGAAGATTATCTAAACTCGTAGTGGAAGCAACAAATATAGAATGTACTGCCTGATAAGCCTGGAAGGGAAACCTGTTTCTGTGGAGTCATGATTAGCCTATTAAAAATACAGCTGTGTAGAATTGGCTTATCTTACTTTGGCAGTGTTTCTTTATTCGGAAATGGTGACAGCAGAGAGATTTTATTTGCTCTGATTACATTTAGTGATTTAGTCATTTTTAGTTTTGATGCATTTCTCTTCATTTTTAATGCTCCAAAGAATAACACTGAGCACTGGGAGCTTAGTGTGGAGTATAATTATAAATCTTATTTCCCTCTTTTCTTCACCTTCTCTTTTCTGCTCACTATTTTTATTCATTTAGGAAAAAAAAAAATCTAAGTCCTTAAAACGTATTAAAATTTTAGAACCGCTTCACAGAAAAAAAATCCTTCTTTAAAGGAAAGGAAGGTACCAAAGCATTGAAAATTATGGAGAAACAGGGCCACAGAGTAGACTTCAGGGCTCAGCAATTTGTGTTCCTGCAGCAATGTGTACACAGAGTTGAAAGCTTTGCTAAAGACTATTGCTGTGGGAAAATCATGGAATCCCAGACTGGTTTTGTTTGGAAGGGACCTTAAAGCTCATCTCATCTTGTTCAAATAAATAAGAACAAAATTTTTAAGACTACTTTTGCCACCATCAGTATCCCCAGAAACCATTTCTCTTTTAGCTCATTTTATAAATTCTCTTTCAAGAATAATTTGACATAGTTTTTAAGGTTTTGCTTTCAATTTTCCACTACTGTTTAAGTAAAGGCAGAGTTCCTGCATATTAAGGAACCTTCATCTCTTAGACCACAGATGCATTTACAGCTTTAAAAATCAGTGCATTTGTGTCCAGTTCATTTATGGTTGGAAAGATGAGCTCCCCGTGGGTGGCAGATCCAAGTGACACTTCTGCCTGTGACAGGCACTTTGTGCCTTTGGGTGCAGCACACTCCCAGCACGTTTCAGGGCATCAGAAGCACTGCCAACCTGCACCTTGCATTAAGTGTGTTCCAGGTATGAACATGCCTCACTGTGGAATGGGATGGAAGATGTTCCTCAGCTCTCCTATTCCAGAAAGAGAAGGCAGAGCCTTAGGAAGTGATCTGGTATTTGTGGAGCTTCCTCAGTAAAATGAACCTTGTTTCCTAGATAAAGCAAAAGGACAGGAAGAACAACTCAGACACGTTGTATGAGGTTGTGTGCCTGGAAAGTGAGTCAGAGAGGGAGAGAAGGAAAACCACAGCCAGCCCCTCTCTGCGCCTGCCCCAGTCGGGGTCGCAGGGCTCCATGATCCCGTCTCCTCCAGAGGATGATGAAGAGGAAGGTAAGGAGCTCCTGTGCTTTGTGCACTTTGAGAAAGGGCAGTTGGTTATAAAAGGATCCTTTCCAGTCAGAATCTGCCTGCCTGACAGGTTCTTTCTTGCTAGAATACTGCAAGATTCAATACCCAGTGTCCTGGCATTCCTGGTCAGCCTCTCCCTCATCTGGCACTTCAGTGTCCCTGTTTTTCTAGCTCAGGCCTCCTGTGTGGTGTATTTGGGACAACATGAAAAAGGGCTCCTAAAATCTGGGCATTATCATGTAGCTCCTGCCCCTCCCCGAGCAGCTGTGAACAGGTTTGAGAGCAGAAGGGAGAAGCTGGTATTGTTTGCAAGTGTCAGCAGGCAGTGTTTTAGTGGAGAGTCAGACATCCATGAGAGATGAAACTGTACCAGGGCCTGCCCAGCTTGAAACTTAATGCATTTTCAAGAACAACTTCTGCTTTAAAAAAATTATTTTAAAGCAAACCATGATCGCTTCTGGGTATAGAAACATCTGGCCTTACAGCTCTGAGCTGAAATGGAGACAACTTGGGTTTCTGCTTTTCCACTCTTCCTGCTGGCCTTCCATGTGGCCTTGGCTGAAGTGTCCCTTCTGTTCTCTTGGCAGACAATGATGAACCACTCTTAAGTGGTTCTGGAGACGTTTCCAAAGAGTGTGCAGAAAAAATTCTTGAAACGTGGGGAGAGCTGCTGTCCAAGTGGTAAGTGGCAAAATCATTCTGAAAATTACAATTTTGAATATTCTCCGTCTGCTTGGAGTTTTTATTTCCAGAGGCCGTTTGATATAAGATTAGTTTGGATTTAGTTCTCTATTCATCCCCACAACACCCCTTATTCTCTGGCTTGATGTTTTCTGATTTCTTTAGAGGGTGTTGTAAATATTTTAATTTTTGAGTGCGTGCTTAATGTATAGAAATTCACTTATGCTGTGTCTTTATTTGTTTCTATCTTAAGATGAGTATTCTACTTCAGGTTCCTTGGGATTTTGTTAAAAGAAAACCTAAACTAAGTAGTGTAAAGAAAATGCAGCTCTTGCTTTGTGTATTTTGCACAGATCACTTCCATTCCTCTTTGTACTGGGTTCACAGCCAGTTTTTCCTGCAGCTGTCATATCTTAGTGACTGTAGCTTAAGAAATGGGAGATTTGGACTTGGATAGAGATGATGTTTTTCCTCCCTTATCTAAAGGAAGGCTCCAGAGCCTGCCAAGAAGGGAGTACATGAGCTCTGCTGTTTTTTCCCTGGAAAATGTCAGTGTACAAGAAGAGTGTTTCTTGACGGTCCAATTGCTAATGCAACACAATCCTCCTTTGACGAGATGAATAAAAAGATGAATAAAAAATCATCTTGAAGTAGCCTGAGCAGTTCCAAAGTGATGCTGATTGTTGTAAAATTCAGGGATTTTGTTAGGTTTTATTTTTTTCCCCACAAAGGGCGATGATGGGCAGCATGAGATGGAGCTCAAACAGGCTTCATTTTGACTCTGACTTTAATTTTTTTTAATTGTGGCCTTTTGCTTCCTGAACTCAATGAGAACAGGGCAAGGGCTGTACAGCAAGTCAAAGGTTGAGTGGGGTATTGGATCTGAGGACAGCAAAGATTGGAGTCAGTCATGCAGGTTAGATGAGAAAAAGTATTGATGTGGCCACTTAGGCAGGAATCTCTTTAAATTAAGATTATAACTATTTACTATTTTCTGTGGTTGTTGCTTATTTGAATGAGTAGTTTTCCTTCCAGTTTGGTTTTGCACTAGGTGGACACATTGGTAAGAGGGGAAGGTAAAATGATACATGATCCCTTTTCCCTCTCCTAGATTTGGAGAAACTTTCCCAGATGAGCTCTCTGCATCTGCTGCTGTGAGAAAGTTTCTTTCAACTTGAATTTTTTTTTGTAATTCTTCCAAGGGCTCAGAGATAATTAAGCCACCTGACTCCCATTGGAAGTGTTTTGGCAGCTCTAAGAGGATATGAAATGCTTCTGTGCTAATGCTGGCAACAGCTTTAATATGTGTTAAAGGGCTTTCCTTCTTAACTAAAAACGTGTATTTGGAAGCAATGATCCTCCAGCTTTTAATATAAGAGGATTGAAAATCATAAAAATGAGACTTCAGGTAGTTTCATGCTAGTTTTTTAGAATTATGTAATTTGATTTGTATAGTAATTAAATATTTGGTATTTTGTGAGACCAAAGAATATTTGGCCAATGTTTCATAACTGCTGAGTCACACAATTTTCTCATTTCAAAAATAGTTTGGAAGAATCCAGTAGTGTGTAACCTTTAGTCTACAGCCTTCATGACTGTATTCATTGGAACTACTGTTGTATTTCCCCTGATCTGAGATTAAGGCAAAGCAGTTTTATAGGTCTTTACAAAGTATTGAGTATTTTGTATATAGGAGGTATTTTATATAAATGTACGTACATATTATAAAAGCATAATAAATGCTTTATAAATACATATCTATAGGTTTGAATATATATTGCTATAAATGTAACAACTATATAAATATTATTTTTATTTTAGTTGATTTCTTTTAGAGAAAGCACAGTGAAGGAGGACATGATGGTTCTGGGTTCTGTGCAGTAAATACTGATTTAAATGTCTGCCTTATTAGTCTCTAGATTATTGTGTCAGAACACTGCGGACTGGAGAAATGCAATAAGGAGTCTGTGTAAAATTATCATCCACATATCTATTAGACTGTCACAAACATTAATAAATGCCAGTTTATTAAGAACATAATGCTATTGATGTGGCACAAGTTCCTTTTTCTGCCTGGCTTTGTCTGTCAGTTCTCTTAATCATTTTATCCAGAATTTTGTTTTTAGTAACTGCAGAAAAATAGTAATTTCTATGATTTAAGGCACGTGTCTTTTGGGGATTTTTATATATAAGCCACAAATGAGCCGTTCAGCTTAACGTGCTGTAAGTGCATAAATTATATGTAGGTTTAGTTTTTACAACTGGCAGTGCTGTAATTTATGAGCTGTCAGTGGTCTCACTGGAAGGAGCTGTTCAGCTGGGGCTGGCTGGTGCAGGGGAGGCTGCTCTGGTGCAGGGCTGCAGTTAGATAACCACCAGAGGTGATTTGCAGACTCTGACCAACTCCTCTGTCCCTCCCTCACCTCCTGCTGGGCTCTGGGCAGCTGAGCACTGCAGGCTTCTGCAAACTACGCATTTTGGGGTAGTTTGAACTTGGAATTTACACACTGTGACCTCTCTCCTCTAGTATTTAATGGAGTGGTTTGGTTTGTTGAATGTTAGACATATATGTATATATATATGTATATAAAAATTTAATGGGAGTCGAGAAAATCGTTTGGGAAGCAGCTCTCCAACGGGTATTTATTTTCCATCACTTGACTTTCACTTGGAGATCTGGACTGCCTGGCAGTTGTGCTGTGGGCCACGTGTGATGCTCCCCACGGGGGTTTGTGGTGTTTGGGGCACTGACTGAGCCCTCCCTGTGCAGGCACCTGAACCTGAGCGTGCGGCCCAAGACGCTGTCGGCGCTGGTGCGGAGCGGCGTCCCCGAGGCGCTGCGGGGCGAGGTGTGGCAGCTGCTGGCAGGCTGTCACAACAACGACCACCTGGTGGAGAAGTACAGAATCCTCATCACAAAGGTACAGTGCCTCTTTGCAGCTCTTTGTCCCCCTCATTCCTTAAAGAATGGGAATACGGTGGCTTCAGGTGTATTCTTGCCCTGGGGTCCCTGAGTGTACCTGAGTGTATCTACTTTCAAGTGTATTCTTGCCCTGGGGTCCCTGAGTGTTCCTGAGTGTATCTACTTTCAAGTGTATTCTTGCCCTGGGGTCCCTGAGTGTTCCTGAGTGTATCTACTTTCAAGTGTATTCTTACCCTGGAGGGTCCCTGAGTGTTCCTGAGTGTATCTACTTTCAAGTGTATTCTTACCCTGGAGGGTCCCTGAGTGTACCTGAGTGTATCTACAACCTGTGATTCAATCCTCCAGCAAAAGCCCTGACAGAGAGCTGCTGGTGCCATTACACTGCTCTCCTTTTATAGTCCTCTTCCACTCTGCCGAGTTCTGTGTTCGTAAAAAATAAGTATCCTATTAATTGCTTTCATAATGGACAGATTAATTTTCTTTGCTTGTTTGGCTTTTCCAAATGGAAGCTGAATTTTGTTGTGTTGTCTCAGTGTTCATGCTAAAAATCCAACACCAGTAGAAATTGCGGCCTTTTTTGGTAGAAAGAAAACAGAACAATGTGGATGTTTTTGCATTAGAAAGCAGTTTCATGACCTCTCATCTTGAATGCTGACCTCAGTAAGTTAGGAAAAGGATATAAGAATTGTATGTACAGACATCGCTCAGTGGTTCCCAAAGTTCAAGTTACAAATGGGTCACAAAATGAAATGTCACTTTCTTATCCAAAAACCAGATGTGTTAATTTGGATTTGACCATTATCTTTATAGCTACATTGGATTTTATTGCTTTCATCAAACATGGGAGTCTAGAAGGACTGTATTAGAAATTATTAATGATGCAACTTTAGTACAAATATAACAGAAATTAATTATTCACCAGTTAAAAAGCAAAACAAGTGAATCAGCCGTTGTATATCTATATTTTGATGGCACAGATTCACAATTAAAGACCTTATTCTGAGGGCAGGAGGACTTCTGAAATTAAACTCAGTTTCTGCTGGAGTCATGCAGGAAGGATCCTACGTGATGTGAATGAATCATGTCAGATCAGCTAAAAATGTTCTGCAATAAGTATTTTCATATACTTGGTGAATATAGAAAAAACTTGATCCAAATTCCTTAATACTGGTTTATGCATTGTAGAGCTGTAACTTGGATTTTATGGTGAATAAATCATATAAGTAATGTGGAGGTTGAGTGCTCTGGCAAGGAGTGATCACAGCTATCCTGTTGTGTTATTTTAATTGCCTGGTGAGTAGTTGTCAGCCCCACTTGTTTCTCTGTTTCAGTGTTCAGGTATCAGAATGCAGAAGATGATGTCTTTGTGGCACAGTTGGTGACACTTTCTGCTACTATCTTTGTCAGCTGGAAGGGGATAGTGTAACATTTCATTTTTAAACCTGTGAAACCTTTCCACTCCTTTTTATTTGGCTGAGACAAAGAAAGTAACCTGCATCTCATGTGTTGGAAGCATCTCTGGAGTCCAAGTGTAAGGGAGAGTAGGCTGGTCCTGCACTGTGTTCTGCTCAAAAGCACTGGCTGTGCCTGCAGTGGTCATTCAGCATGGAAACTAATTAAGAAATTAGAGGGAATGGGTCCTGATTGATCATTTTCAGGCCCTGCTGTAGTCCCATGAGGTCTGTAGTATATCACCAGCAAGCTGCCATAGCCAGCTCAAGCAAATGAAAATGAGGTTTCCCTAATCTGGAGGAGCCATATTAGCCCAGTGCCATGGCTGTTTGTTTTGCTGGGTCTTAAATATGGAAGCAGGCCAGGACTGTTCCTGTAGGACGGACAGAGGTTGGTGTCTGAGAACAGAATTGTGTGCTTGGTTCACAGGGAAATTGGGATTTCTTCAGTCTGCAGGCAGTGGACAAAGTGCAAGGTTTTGAATAGGGTTATCTCTCAGTGCCTGTGTGGAGGTACTGAAGAGAACAGGCAAAAAATGCAAGGATTGTTTGGGAGGGTGAGGAGAAGATGAATTTGAGGCCCAGCAATATAACATTTGCAGACCCTTTGCATGTAGTCTATGCCAAGAGTATAATAATGCTGGGCTGCACTTTGGCCTTAAATTTTTGTTTTCATGCCTTTCTTAGGCATGAAATGTGATAATTTTGGAGTTCTAATGTGACTAATTCTTACTGCTCTTAAAATAGCAGCTCATTGCAGTCAGTATGTAGCAATGCATAGGAGTAAATGTTCCTGGGAAAAAATTGTTAATTACATGAAGACAAGGGTCCATTATATTACATTGCTTTCCCATCTTTGTAATGCTTTGCCATGTTTTGCATGTCACTAATGCCAATTCTTCTCTGGCAAGCCTGCAGTTATTTGCATTACCATGCCTTGAGAGGTTTATGTGAAAATAACTGCTGTGGTGTAGTGCAGGAGCACGAGGAGTCCATGTGAAACCTGTGCCCTGGAATGTGAGCAGGAGATGCAGGAAACCTGTGTGACTGCTCATAATGCAGGGCTCCTTCTCTCTTCATGCTGCCCTCTGTTCCTGTAGCTCCATTTGATTTCTGCCAGGCTTTTCATGACCCCATGCAGCAGCACAGTCCCAAATGAATAAGGATCTGTCTTGACAGCTGCTTCTGGCCTGTTTCAGGGACTTTTTTTCTCTTGTGCACAGGATGTTGGATGCAGCACCCCAGGATTTCTTCTGGTGGTTGCTTTCCTGGGCAGGCTCAGGTTATCTCTGGTTTTTGCTTTCCTTTGCAAATTAATTGCTGCAAGGACAGTTTTTTGTTTACTGATGAGTTGTGGCTACTGAAGGATTGAAAAGGAAATGTCTCTTGTTGTGTTCTACCATGCAGGAGAGCTGTGTCTAGCTCTCTTCTTGAATATGACTCAAAAATTTCATTGAACCTGTGTTTCAAGGCGTGCTCGTTGTGTTCTAGTCATCATGACAGCATATATTAATTATTTGCTCTGGTTTTCTTTGCCACACACTGGCTGGGGTTTTGTTCTCAGCTCTTTTGTTATTGTAGGAAGGTCCAAGTTTCACCATCATGGTGCTTCCACAAATTGCTTTTGAGAATTTGCACACCATCTGTGTGCAATAATAAGGCTTTTACAGCTCCAGATTGCCATGCTCGTGGTGGGGAGTGTGGATGAAAGCCAGCCCAGTGAATTAAGGTCATGTCCCTACTGGGGACAGAAAGCAAGCTCTAGGTGAAACCATCTAGACAATCCCTGGGAGAGGCATCTGGTCCTGGTAGCACTTTGGCAATCACAGTTAGGACTGTTCATCTTCAGGCTTGCAGCCACTGAAAGGATGGGGACTCACTCCAGGTGTTAATGGACACCTGCAGGTAAAATACTGCATGTTCTTCACAGGCATAGGTGGATGGAAAGTGTTGAGTAGAAAATGCCTAAAGTGAGCCAGACAGGCTAAAAAAGGTAAATAATCATGGTACAAAGCAAAGGAGACAACAGACACAACAGACAAATTTAGAAAGGATTAATACAACTGCTGAATCTGTCAGTGGAGAAGTTCTTCATAATATCAACATTAAAAACCTGACATTTACAATATTGAGGAGAAAATAAAAAGCTTGTGGGTATAGGTCTGTGTGGGAGGAAGTAACGTTGAAAGGAAAAAGCCATGAACTGCTGTACCAGATAAATACACTATATTAAGAAAATTTCAACGTGAGAGGGACATCTTGCGGCACAAATAAAATAAAAAATAATAGTCCAGTGTCAGGAGGAGTATCCTGGAATGTTACTCTGGGGTCACCATTTCTGGGAGAAATCCCAGGCCTGATAAGAGATTAATTTGTTCCAGACTTTCTTATAGCAGGACTCCTGCTACCCACTTTCTCATCTTCCCACCTTTTTGTCTCCATGAGACGAGGCTTATAGAACACAGACGTTCTACCAAATATACTTGTCTGTCTTGGTGCAAATGATGCTGGTTTTTAATGAAGAAATAGATTAAAATGTCACTACTGTTATTTGAGTGAACATGTTGTCATCGGTAGCATAAAATGTGACAGAGCCTTAGCTGTGGGTGGTTAACACTTATTTTCTACTTGTATCACAATCATATTTCCATATGTTCCTGTAAATTAAAAAGAATACATGGAATTTTCAGGAGGTCAGAGGGCCATGACTGTGTACAACCAACTGAAATGGAACCTACCATGCATCTGTGCATCACAGTGTACGGTGATGTAGCCTTGTCAGTGTGCCTGGACCTTGAGATTCCTTGTTTGATTAATTTTGATCACATGGTGATCAAAGTTTAATTATCTTTTACAAGCAGCAGTTTTCCCAGGAGTTGTCATTGTAACTTGGAATAAATTCTTTTCATTGCCTTAGACGAGGTGGTGCTATGCCATGGTGTAGAGAGGGAGAAATCTCTACACCACAGCAGTAATTTCAGTCTCAGCCCCCTCGGCCACACGCTTTGGTGTCTTTAGGAAGACTCTCCTGCTGGGCTGGTGGTGCACCCAGGCAGAGGGCTGGGGAGCAGGCACTGTACCCCAGTTACCTTCCAGCTGCAGTTTACTTCACCTCTGGGCTGGTGCAGGGGCAGGAGGAGGTGGAGCTGTTGCAGGTTTGGGTGTTTTAGGCAAGCAGGAGTAAGCTGACAAGGGCACTGATTGGAGTCGCTGCTCCCAGCTTCGGAGGAACAGTAGAATGTCAGTTAAAGGAAAAAACAGACATGGCTCTTCTACAGAAATACCTCAGCTCTCAGGGCGTTAAGCTGTTCACAGAAACCTGAACACTGGGGAGTTTTTGATTTCGTGGTGCGTCTTCTGTTTAAAAATTTCAGCAACCAGATGTTGTTTTGGTTGGGCTCGGTATTTCCATTGCTACCTTGTTTTTATGTATCTGACACAGAAGGCTCGATGTATCAACATACATTTTCTTGGGGCTGTTTATAATGGGTCTGTTTGTGCCCAAGGATCCAGAAATACTGTTTGAATCAATTGGTATGTAAATCATTCTCTGCTTTGGAAAGATAGGAGATCATTTCTCCAGCAGTAATTCAATCATAGCTTGTTTTTTGTAAATGCACAATACCCTGGCCTAAATTTAATTCAAAGTTTATGTTTCCTAGCTACAGTTCTAGTACTTCAGTTGCTGTGAGTAGAAACACCATAAATTTAAAAAATAAAAGGTGGACAACAGTAAAGAGATCTTTTTTGGGTTAAAGATAGGGCAGAAGCCCCGAATTATTGTTTTCAGGCATTTGTATGAGACTAACTAAAAATCTGCCAAGTCATGCTGTTGTCCAGCACTGATTTTTGGCCAACACAAGTGTATCATTAAATGTTTTTTGTACTTACTGGTCAGCTAAAAACCTGAGAGTTGCAGCTTGATTGCTTTGACATCTATCCCTTTGGCCTCAATTAATTTCCCATTAGTTATTCTGCAGAATGACCAACATTTAGCTTAGGTTAACCAAAACCTTGGGTTTGTTGGTATTGGTTGAATTCAGAGCATGGACTTAAGCTTGTAAGGATGTCAGTTGCACGCTTTCACTTCTGACTAAATGGTCTTCCTTGCCAGAGAGCTTCACTGCAGTTAATTACTGGTTTGATCCATTCAAATACAAGTTCCTGTAGCAAGGGCCCGTCCTAGGCGGTGGCAGTGGAGCATTCTGGTGTCAGGGTCAGAGAATGAGCTCCCACATACCTGGGAACACGTTTTCCAGCCTGTCAGTTGAAGCTCTTGGCAAACAATAAACAAGAGCTGTACCTTGTTATGCTTCTCTGCCTCCATAGAGGTTTTTCTGG
This sequence comes from Phainopepla nitens, assembly GCA_013400175.1. Lineage (NCBI taxonomy): Eukaryota > Metazoa > Chordata > Aves > Passeriformes > Bombycillidae > Phainopepla > Phainopepla nitens. The sequence continues at coordinate 255,760 of VXBQ01014082.1, read as the reverse complement.
TTAAATAGTGAGATGGTATTAACTTAGGGTGTGAATACAAGTTTAAGTGCTGTGAATCTCTCGCGTGTTTGCTGGCTGGAATGTCGCTGGGTTTTCTGCTTTGGTGTCCGATGTCCCAGGGACTGAGGGACAGCGATGCCGTTGCGTTCTGTGTGTGTATGGGTGTGTGGAGGGAGGTGCCTGCCTACCTGGAGCAGCATCGGAATTAATGGTGGGACATCGTTCTCAGCTTCGCCCTTGGTTTCAGGTGCCTCCTGAGCGACACACACTACACCTAGGAAAGGCGGTTTATTGCAGAATAGGTATTTCCCCAAAAGGGCTGGCATGGGAAGCCTTTAAGTGACGCCGAACCGCGTGAGTTCAGGGCGGTGATGGACGGTTGGCGCTCGCCGCGCGGGGTGCGGGAGGAGGAGCGGGCTGCGCGCTGGGTGTGTGTCCCTGCGGCACCGGGCCGGGCAC
>VXBQ01014082.1:240887-254962 GCA_013400175.1 Phainopepla nitens | reverse complement strand
GAGGGGAGCGGCGGAGGTGGCAGCGCGGGGGAGAGGCGGTTCTGTAAAACACTTTCCCCTTCTCTCTGTCAGCCTTTGGGAGGACTCTCGTCCTGACTCGGTGGAGGTTCCTCTCCCTCTTCCCCCAGCCCCTCATCCCTCCTCGGCGCGGCAGCCCACCCAGGAGGGGCATCGGTATCGGCTCTCTCCGGTGCGCCGGGGAAGTTGCTGACATGCCTGCCGCTGGGTCCCTGTGCACCGGCAGCGGCGGGGAGCCGGATTTAAAGGGGAGTTGTGCTGCAGACAATGCACAGCAGCAGCATCTGGAGCAGCCCTGGGGACTGGAGCTCCGGTTTTGACATTGCTGCACACACAGCACCAGCCGCAATGACAGCAGCTGCCTGGAGTGGCTGCAGGCAGCAGGCAGGAGCATGAAGTAGAGAGATCACTGCAGTGCTCAAGATGAACTCCTCTTTGGTTGGCAACCAGAGTGGCCGGCCCTTCTGTCTCCTGGCCATTAGCTACTTGGAGACCATCAATTTTTGCCTGCTGGAAGTGGTTATTATTGTGTTCCTCATGGTGCTGATTATTTCAGGCAACATTATTGTGATATTTGTCTTTCACTGTGCACCTCTGCTGAACCACCACACCACCAGCTACTTCATCCAGACTATGGCGTATGCTGACCTCCTGGTGGGCGTGAGCTGTCTGGTGCCTTCTTTGTCTCTGCTGCACTATCCTATTGTTTTGAGTGAGTCCTTGGTTTGCCAAATCTTTGGTTACGTGGTATCAGTGCTGAAGAGCGTCTCCATGGCCTCCCTGGCCTGCATCAGCATAGACAGATACATTGCCATCACCAAGCCCCTGACCTACAACACGCTGGTTACCCCGTGGAGGCTGCGAATCTGCATATTGACCATTTGGCTCTACTCCTGCCTGGTGTTCTTACCCTCCTTTCACTGGGGAAAGCCTGGATATCACGGGGATGTGTTCCAGTGGTGCGCCAATTCCTGGAACACCGATCCCTATTTCACCCTCTTCATTGTGGTGATGCTCTACGCCCCGGCCGCTTTCATCGTGTGCTTCACCTACTTCAACATCTTCCGCATCTGCCAGCAGCACACCAAGGAGATCAACGAGCGGCGCGTGCGCTTCAGCTCGCAGGACGGGGAGGCCGGGGAGGCGCAGCCCTGCCCGGACAAGCGCTACGCCATGGTCCTGTTCCGCATCACCAGCGTCTTCTACATCCTGTGGTTGCCCTACATCATCTATTTCCTGCTGGAGAGCTCCAATGTCTATAGTAACCGCGTGGCGTCCTTCCTGACCACTTGGCTTGCCATTAGCAACAGTTTCTGCAACTGTGTCATTTACAGTCTCTCCAACAGTGTCTTTCAGAAGGGGCTGAAGCGTCTCTCGGGGGCCATCTGTGCCTCGTGTGCTAGACAGAGGGTAGCTAAGGACTCCTCTACCTCTAGGAGCAAAAGATCTTCCAATGGATGTCACGTCTAGGACGCCTGTCAGCTGGACTGGGAAGTGCAGGGACAAGTGCGTAGATTGCAAAATAACTTAGACATGATTTTAAGATACCCAGATTTGCAAAAAGGTTTCTGAGAAATGCTGCTGACATAGAAGGATCAGGAGCACATCTCGTTGTGGTTTCACTTTAAAAAATGATTGCTGTGGAGGAGGCTGTGGAGTTTCACCTCCACATTCATTTTAAAGAATAAAGCTGTATCTTGACACTTACCTCTCCAGCTGGTGTGACTGAATGGAGTGGGTGTCTGAGAGCTTCGGCAAAATGTAGTCTTTCTTACAGCTTTACTGGGTTCTTTGGAGATTCGTGCTTCACATGTAAATGATAGATCTGAAGTGGAAATGTCACAGTCTATGGTATATTACAGGGATTTTTTTAATATATGCCAAAGTATCTTGACACAGCGTTCCAGCGTCAGAACAGAAGGGGCCAAACAATTTGTTTTCCAGTGCTACCTAGACAGGACTTGTAGAACAGGAGTGAACAATGTGAAGATTTCAGTGTGAACTCTGTTAATGAGCTGTGAGTGCAGCAATGTGGTCTGGGCAGTCATGCTCTTAGGGCTGATCTGGCTTCTGAGCTCGTTTCCCAGGTAGGATTCACGTTTGGATCAGAGTGCGGCATCTGCGTTCTCCTGTTTGTTGTGAAGTAAGAAGAAAAACTTGGATCAGACCAAATTTAGCAGTTAAATAAAATGTGTTTTGATAAGCTAAGAGAAAATACGTGTTGCTTTATGATACCAGAGTTGTGGCAGCCACTCAAGGATGATGCCAACATGTGAAAATTGTTCTCAAACCAGTGGAGAAATGCCGCGGGTTTGTATGTGGAAATTTTCTCAAGAACAACTTTAAAAATAACATGTCCCTTTTTTTTTTTTTAATCTAAATTCTTCTGATATTTTACATACTGGAACTTAAGGGGAAAGGAAAGAAAACAATTGTCTTCTAAACAGCTAAGGGAACTATGTTGTAAATTTAACTGTAGTATTTGAGTTATTCATAAGTGCACAGAGCTAAATCAGAGACATTTTTCTTTAGCCTTCATGGGATTAAAGATGGTTCAAATATAGCAGGAGCTAAATCCTGTTGGCAAAAGCATATATAACTGATCAGACAAAGGCAATATCTGAGGAACCAAATCTCATTGACCACAGCTTGTTCAAGCTAACCTAGATTAAATGTTTTGAGTACTATCATGCTGTTAAGAAGGCAGAATGGCCCTCAAATTGTTGAGTTTTTCCTAAAGAATATCCTTGTCTGTTTACTGATACCGTTTTGGAAATGAAAGTGAAGGAAGTATTCCTGTAGCGGTGGATTGCAGTGTCACCCTGTCCCTGGTGCAGGGCTGTCCCTCTGTCTCTCTTGCTCTCAGAGCAGGTTGTGCCCCCACCATCCTCCCTCTGTGCCCCTCCCTGTGCTTCCCGTCACTGCCTTGGGCTGCTGAGTGGGGAATTCCCTGAGCTCCTCTGGTACAGCTGGTGTGCTCTTAGTCACAGTGGGAATGAAAAAAGTATAGGGAAAAATAATGTGGTATTTTTAGAATTGGGGTAATTCTCTTGGCCAAAGGGAAGGCTCTGTTTTTGTTAAATGTTTTCAAGTCTGTGTTGTTCTAGATCAAGATCATTTTTTTAATACTCTGCCCTGTCCTTCCTGCAAACTCCCCCCTCCTCTCTGCTATGCTGTGAGCCCTGGCCTCCCCTCTCTCGGCCGTGCCCTGGAGGATACCAGCTTGTCTCTGCCCCATCACATGCCACGATTGCTACAGCCTGGCCCTGCTGCCCATCCACATTTGCTCCAGTACAGTCTGGTGGGGCTGCCAGTGAGGAAACGGGCAAGGAGGGAGAGAGCAACAGGATGAAGCATTCCTGGCATGGCACGTGTTTGTCAGCACTCAGTGCTGTGCACTTGAGTTCCTCTCCTGGGTGTGTGTGTACCTGTTCAGGGGAGGATGGGGCAGAACCCCCTGCTACTGCTGCCTCCTTCTGTTGGAAGGCCCTGGGGCAAGGCATTTATTTAAGTGGCATCTTGATCATCTTCCATCATCTTTCATCCACAGTCAATCCAAACCTCTCAAGACTAACATCCTCTTCAGTTCATCTGAAATTTTAAGAGCACAGGTTGTCTAAAGCCTGCTGCCTTCACGCTGCCGTTTCTCGCTCTCTTTGTAGTAAGGAGCAGAGAGGGGCTTGTGCTGGCTCCTCGCAGACACACCCGGGGTGATTTGCTTGGCAGGGCCCTCGCAGTCGAGATTTTGGTTAGACACAGCCAGCCGTGGGGGGAGCTCAGGGCTGCAGTGACTCACTTGTGACAGAAGTGGGATAATGAGCTCGCAGCTCATCCTGGCTGATTGTCTGCGGCGCTCTGCGGGCATGATGGCAAAGGTGGGCTTTGGGGAACAATTCAAGGGCTTTAGTCACTAATATCAAAGTGTGTGTGTGTGGTATTTTTGGAACAGCCTCTCAGGTAAACTCCCCGTAGCCTTTCTCTGACTCTTCACCTTATCTAACATTTCCAAGTCTTTGAAATGATGCAGTGTATCGTTGAAATAGCGTTGGATTTAACTTAGTAGAACGGAAGAATCTGCTGGGGCCTAAAACCCTAAAAATGGCAGTTTCAGGTTTAAGTGGAAGCTGGAAAACAAAGATTGTTGCTTTTGTGTTTTTATGGCTAAATAGAGGGTTTAAATAGGAGCATTGTGTGCTAGTTTTTGAAACTGGTAAGGGGTCTGTATCATGGCATAGAGATTTAACTGGAGCTGAAGCAGTTGCTCCTTCAGCCCTGAGCCAGGAATTGCACTTGGAGCGTGGTGGCTGATCCAGATGCAGATGCATTCTTGCAGCTGTTGCTGCTTTGCAGCAAGGTTCAGTTCTAACATTCCTGACAGCCAGGCTGTTTTCAGTTGCCTTACTCATCTCCAAGTCTTCCTCAGCTCAGACGTTTTCTGTAAGAGGTGAAAATCAGAATCTGGAAGTCTCCAAGAGATAAGGATGGAGAGGAGTTGCAGCCAATTGATGCATTCAAGTTTCATCCACTGTACAGACACTTTTAGTGTTGCCTCAGTAGCTTAGTTTTAGTGTCAAATATTTCTCTTTTTGTCTGTGTTAATTTATTGATATTTTAAAGATTTAAATTACATTTTTCCGTTGTAATTTAATGTTGATATAATATATGTAGTATGTGTTTAGCTCTTTTAAATATTTATAACATTTGAGTCTGTTGTCTTCAGGGAAATTGCAGGGGGTGAATTCTGTTCATTGTGCCAATGGTGGGAAAAATAATTTCGACAAACATGACTTTGTTTCTCTCAGCAGTGCATTGAACACCTTTTGTCACGCACCCAACACAGGCACAGGGGTCCTTCCCATCCCAATCTGTGCTAGGAATGGTCAGGCAGCAAACTTCCCAGCTGGATCACTTTCATCCTCTACATATGAAATGCATCCACTTCTGGCTCTGTTTGTGTCTGGGTGCTTTGGAAATCAGTGGTGAGAGCATTGCACAGATAAATGCCACACTGAGGAGAGGACAGAAATCAAATTGCATCTTCATAAATGAGGTAGTGATGTGATGTGATTAAATGAACTAATTTTGAAGTTCCATCTCAGACTATAAATTTATTTTTTATTAGAGTTATCTGCCTCACTTTCAAATTAAGCTGCTGGAAGGTTCAATTTGCAAGATGCAATTCAGTGGCATTTTTTAGTGTCATGGGAAGGATTTCTATACTCACAGCTTCTCAGAAGATGGTAATTTGCTTCATGTAGAAGTCCTTTTTTTTTAAAAAAAATATTACTGGAAGTTTAGGTTGTGATTATGTTGTCATTTTCCAAATATACTGGGAAAATATCTGTGAAATATTATTTTTTTTAAGATCTCAATCAAGGGACAGTATTTTTAAACTCAACAGAAATCTTTTGTGTCAAACAAAAGTTTACCTTATCTACTGTTAATTTTTTTTAAATAAATGTTACCAGCTTCTGCAGTCTTTATTTGTTGTTGGGGAGTTTGTACTTGTTTTTAAGCTTCTTATCACTCAGAAGTATGTTTCTTCTACTTGGAATTCTGACATGGCTCAGTGTCAGAGTGCCAAGGGGCAGTTTTGGATATTTGTCACAAGTCTTTGACAGGAAGAAAGGGGTACAAATTACCAAGGCACAGAGAATTGCAAGAGCCAGAGAATTCCCAATGGCATTGTTCCCTCCTATTCATATAAAGGCTTTATGTGTGAGAACCCTAAGTTTCAGTTTATGTGTTCTGAAAAAAGACAATTCCAAGGCCTGAGTGTGATAGGGATGGAAACATTCAGTGTGCAAATTCAATATGCAGATTTTTTGCTATTTGTCGTGGTGTTCCCAAGTGCTGTGATGATCAAGGCACTAATTCCATGAGTCAGGAAGTCTGAAATATTTCAGTCTGATCTTACTTCACATCAGGGTTTGAAGTTGACAGAAAGTGTAAGTCAGGTTAGTGCTTTGAACAATATTTCCTAGGAAGCAGTATGTGAGCACAGGAATCTGCCTTTAGACTTCTCAAACAAAACACCCTTCTAAAATTTTTCCAATTCATCTGTTTTAGATAATTTAATAAGAGGAGGTGGAGGTTTGGGAAGGCTTTTTTTTGTTGTTGTTGTTTTAGCACATATTTGGTTCTGAGTTTTTGATGCACCTGCTGAAAATTTGGCCTGACTTCGCCCTTATTTTATTGTTTGATTTAGAAATGTTTCTTCTTCCCTTCCGTGTCTTTGCAGAATACAACACATCCTTCCCGTGGTGTCATTCAGGATAAACTCAGATTTTTATCCAAGTTTATCCAAGTGTTACCTCTAATATTCCCCATACAGTGAATGCTGTTGTGTGTATGGGGCCAGGGGGGGCTGCAGCTGCTCGGGTGTTACAGACTGTCTCCATCAAAGCAAACAGCCCCTCTTTTGGGATGGTGGGAGGATGTCCCATTTTCACTACAGAGAAGTGTGTTCTCCTGGCTTCTAGGCCCGTGTCTTACTTCCAGGTGGTATTTGCATTATTGCCTGTGCCTTGCAGGGGTACTGCTTCAAAAGATGTTTCTGCACATAAGCAAAGGCATTTAACACTAAAGTTATGTTTTTTGAAGGGGATAGGTCTTCAAAATTAAAATTTAGTAAGTGTAGGACCAGGTGCAGTTGTGTTTAGAGAAAGAAACTGAAAGTTGTGGCCGATGGAAACAAAGAGAGGAAATTGCTGGAGCTCCTCAAAACAATGGAGTATTTAATGTGGGTCATTTGCTTTACAATATACACTTCTTTTAAATACTGAATTTAACCTTCTTGCTTTTGCTTTGCTGCTCCCTGGAGGCAGCTCCTCTGAGCCTGGGGTCTGCCACCCACCCCAAAGGGGTTCCCTGCAGACCTGGGGTGAGGATCAGCCCCTCCTTTGAGGTCAGGTCATGTCAGTCCGTGTCACTGGTGTCTGTCTGAGCTGTTCCAGCCACAGGGAGTTAATCTGGTGGGATATACTTTGTTTGGTCAGCTTTTCCGTTTTTTTTTTTTTTTTCCTGTGACATTGTTTTCTAGACAGGTGAAATGTTTGTTTACAGAGGCAGCCTTGCTGATGGTTCTGCACACAATATTGAGCTCTGTCATCTGTCAGTTGTTATCCCATTGCAGAGTGGAAAACAAGCCCCAGTCTGTCTGCTCTGCAGGCATTCAGCGTGGCTGCAGATGGAGGTGTTTGTGGGTCTCACCCACATCCCATTTGCATCTCCTGAGCTTTAGCAGTTCATGAAAACATGAACAGGAGTGATGTTCCTGTGTCCTGCTCCAGGTTGTTTCTTTACATTTTCAGATGTCCTTCAGCAATCTGTGCAGTCAGAACTGATCCTCACACTGGTGATTTCGTTGTTAAAGAAAGAAGCTGTTAAAGTCATCTTTGTTTAGTGCTGAAGCTGTTTTGGGGGAGTGTTGCAATCCCTGAGGTGATCACAGGATGTGCAGCTCCAGGAGAGCCTGGGAGGCACCAGGCCCCTGTGGGACAGACCTGTTGGTGGGTTGGTAACCAGTAGCTTTATTGGCTGAGAAGTTGTAAGAAGTGCTGAGTGGGTGCCCCTTGCATCAGATAATGTTTAGAGTAGGGGTTTAGAGAGACACCCATGTTTGGAAGGAGGGGATCAGGGAAGGCTCCACCTGCCTGTGAGTGAGGCTGAGCTGCAGCTCAGGGGGGTTGGAACAGAGCAGGCACTCCGGACTTCCTGTTCTCACTTCTATTTATGAATTTGTAAGATGTGGATAGCAATTTTGTAATTCAAAGCTTTGGCTTCTTTCTGATGGTCATTACTGGAGATCCTTCCATTAAAAGGTGGAATAAATTTGAGTGGCTCCTCATGAAGATGAACTCAAATCTTGCTGTGCATATGCGAGTCATTCTCAGTGTTACACAGACCACGTGAACCAAGCAATCAAATGCTTAATAAACCAAGTCATTACTTTTATGGTAAATTGAAAAAAGTTCTTCTGGGATTTCAACTGTAAATGAATCCTTGAAAATCAATAATTAGATTAGTAAAGGATGACGTTTTAATATGCTGGCAGGAATATAGAGGGATTTGTCAGGGGAAGCAAAACCAGACTTTGCACTAAAGTGGCTTAGGTATATTTATAGTGCTAGTGATTCTGTGTGTGTGTGTGGGATCTTTGGACTATTTTAATATAATGTAAGGCTTTGAGCTTTAGCGAACTCAAGTTGCTCGTTTTATGAAGTTACGTTAGTACCACACTGTGAAGTATTTTTAAATATTAGCATTACTGAGTATTAAAAGTATTTCATAAAAACATTTTTTAAAACGTTTTCTGTAGATGCTGTCGAATGAATTGATGTTTAGTGTACAAAGAAATAAAACCTGAGGGCTGTAAGGTACCTGTATGTTTCTGATCACCTCGGTTTTTGAGGGGTTAGGTATTTCTTGAGGTTAAGTTGTCATTAAAACCTACTGAAAATACTGGTGCAGTTAATCCTTTCAGAGAATAGAAAGCAGCATTACCTCCAGCCATGCTTTTGAACTGTCTGAAAGGATTTGCAATTGTTGTATTGTCTTGACAGACTCATGTCTTTAGAAGTGCTGTACGGCACAGTCTTTTGCAAGTTTCTATGCTGATACATTTCGCTCCATATGTAACCTTTGAAATCTAGTTTCTATTGTAATTCTAGCATGTAAACACTAGATTCAATTTTGTATTCCTCTAATGAATGCAACAGGATGGAAACACGTTTGCAATTGCTAATGATGAGCTTTTTTACTGTTCTTAATACTCGTGGGTATGTCTTTTCTTCAGGGATTTCAGAATTGTATTCGTACCTTTTTTAATTGTTTTTTTTTCACATGCTGTTTACAATTAAACCACGAGCATGGGAGGCTGTGCGTGCATGTGCTTTTAGGTTGCTTTGCTGAATGAAATACAGTGGAGTGATCTTACTTTCAAACCTCTCTGCTGCCCAGAGAGGCTGTGGCTGCCCCTGGATCCCTGGAAGTGCCCAGGGCCAGGCTGGACAGGGCGTGGAGCAACCTGGGAGAGTGGAAGGTGTCCCTGCCCGTGGCAGGGAGTGGAACTGGATGATCTTTAAGGTCCATTCCAACCCAAACCACCCCATGGCTCTGTGATGCTCATTTTTCCTTGTGTCCCGCCTGTCTCCTTGAACCTTTCACGGTACCTGGTACAGCAGAAGCCACCAGTGGGGTTATTCTGGTGTGTTTTATGGAGATCTGACCTTGTCAGAGCTTGCTGTAAAGAGTTTTGTTTGGGGGACAATCCAGCTCCTTACACAAGTAGTGTTCCAACTGGTAGTTTTTTCCTGAATGTCAGTGAAAAGGCCAAGAGTAGATGAAATGGCAGGTGAGAATGTGTATGTGTGTGTTTGTAAGAACTTCGTGCACCTTTTAATGCTGGAAATTGTTTTGTATTAAAAAATGAGAAAGAGCTGTGAGTGTGGAACCCCTGCTAGGAAGAACTGGAGAAGCCTCCACCAAAGCAGATGAGAAAAGCAAACAGGTGAATTAGAGGCAGTCTGACCCTCGGGACTCTCATTCTGGTTCAGTTCTGACCTGGTGGGGACTGTCTGGGTGGGCTCCTCGATGGGCCTTGGCTCTGCTGAGCCTGCTCTGCCTCAGACAAGGGAAGGGTGTTCTCATGCACAAGGCAGCTGAGCAAGAGTTGATGTTGGGGCTCCAGAATTACCTGTTTTGTGCCAACTCAGAGCTGTTGTTGAAATACAGGGGAGAGGGGTTCTTCCACCCCATGGTCTTAATAGAAATTTCTGTAGCTGATTTTTCAACTAAGACTAATAATAAGAAAAACTACAGTTGAGCCAAAAATGACAAATGTTACTGAGTTAAAATAATACTTGCATATTTTTAATTATTAAATGGAACTAGATAAATCGGAAGCATGTAAATACCTGATTCTAAATCTTTGCCTAATTATTTCCAAGAGGTAATTTTGCTATGAGCTATTAAAACTCCAAGAAATGTATTATTCCCTTTTGAGATGGTGTGTACCCCAGCTGTGTCATACATCTCTTGGCTTGTTTCCTTTTTGCTGTAGATGTACATACATATATATATTTGTGTGCTGTGCAGTTGTACAGTCACTGCCGTGTTAAATTGATTGCTTTCAAATGAGTATATCTGTGTATTTTACACATGTCTCTATGTATCCCCAAACAAGCAGTTTAACGGGGCAGTGGCTGTACAGCCACAGAGTTTAGGGCTTTGTACAATATGTAATTTTAAGAATGTCAGTGTGGTTCTTAGCAGATTTTATAAACACTTTTCTGAATCTGTTATCAGCACTTCCCATCCTATGAGAAACTGCACATTTTTCAGTGATTGTTCCACTGGTTACATTTTTGTCTGCCATTTGTTCTGGATTGATGTAATCTTGATACTACTAAAATTTCAAGGGCTGTTGACGCATTTCACATAGCCTGGGATTGCCTGTTCTCCAAATATATGGATCATGCATCAACAGTACTAAGTAGCCTTACTGTTTTGCCTAAAAGCCTAGCTAATTTATTTAATATTCTCTCTTTAAAGAGAGGTCTCTGGAAGGGGTGGCATATTTTAGGATGCTCCTTCTCTTTAAAGGGAAACTCGGAATTGACTAGCAGTACTTGTTGATCAGTGATATTATTGTAGCCAAAGGATGCATGGGTGGTTTAATAGGAAGTTTTTGCTTCAAGTTTCTTGATGAAATGTAGTGTTCTACAGAGCTGTGTGAAGAGTGTAGTTTTTTATTCTGAAATGCACTTGTACACTTTATTTGAAAGGTCTGAATGGATCATAAATACATTTAAGAAATAAATGATACGTCACATGTTTTCACGGCTTGTCTGGGGTGACTTTTCTGTTCCTGTGCTGCTAAAGGTGTGTGCCTTGGCACGGGGTGGGGCTTTTTCCCTTATCTTGATTGCTCTGAATAGTCCTGTAGTGAGTGCAGGGGCAGGAGAACCTTGCAGCCTGCCTGGTGTTTGTGCTTTATCCATACATGCTGCAGGGCACTGTAGGCAAACTCCTGCTTTAATTTTCCTGTGGGAAACTTGAGCCCTAAAAGGAAACGAGCAGAGCGAAAGGGCTGGATATCACAAGGGATTCACTTTTATTTTTAGAATTGCACTATATTGCCATATTTGGCCTGAAACTATGCTGTATCAATGCACTATTGTATCCAATTGCCGTGTCTAACCAGTCCAAATTTGTCTAAATTATTCAGGTTTTTTCCACAAATAGTCTTTATCTGTGAATGTTCTGGGCAAGTGCTGACTCCAGGTAACACATTCTGCAGGCTGCATTCCTTGTGGGGAGTTAACAAGTGCACGACTCCCAAAGTGTGGTTTGTGTCACTTCCTTGAGGTCTCAGTAACAGGTGTAATTCCTCCTACCAAACCCTTCTCCAGTGGTTTGGGCAAAGACAAATGCAGGAAGTGCACTCTGTGTGAAAATGAATGTAAATATTGCTTAATAAAAGTAATTATGGGACTGCCATCAGCCTGCAAAATAGACCTGGTGGCACAGGATCCTGCTAACACTGAAAATAGCTGTCAAAAGATCATTTAATGTATTTGCATGTACTTAAAATGTACAGATCTGCTCAAAATAACTTATCCCCATCCTGTAATATTACCCCTGCTGCTGCCCATGAAAGCTGCACAGAATTTTGGCTCTCTCTGCATGTTAGGTCTGCTGGAATCTGTCCCTGGCTTGGTACACTCCAGGGTGGCTTGTCCATGCCTTGCAGCAACACACCACGTGCTGGTCCCACCCTGGCAAAGCAAGGAAAATTCCAGTGGTGGACTGAGAGCCCAGACCCTTCCCACAGTAATCTCTGACCGTGTGGCAGAATTCTTGCAGTCAGCAGGACCTTCCTAAGGAATAACTGGAATGTGGAAATGGATCCATTGTGGCAAGAGTGAGAGTCAGGCACAGTTTGGGTTGGTGGTGGGTGTGTCAGATAACTCACCAGTGAGCAAAATTCCACAGTGGGAATCATTCTGGGGGCTGGGGCAGGGGGAACCTAAAGTTTGGTCCCCTCTCATTTCTCCATTTTTGTGGTGGTTCTGAAGCCAGCCTGTGTCCAGGTCAGGGTTTGTTTTATACCCCAGGGGATTTTCTCCAGGAGCCTGATGGACAGGAGCTGATCTTTGGGTGATGAGCCATTTCCAGCAGGCAGCTTCCTCTGTTCTCTGGAGGTTTCTTACTTCATTTTTTTCATCACAAATCTTGTCCTTTAGCAATTCTTTGCTGCAGCTTCTTCATCCTCTTGGGTTTATGTAGGGGATTAGGAGGAATAAACCTGAGCTGCTGAAAACTGCAAGTAGATCAGTCCCAGGAAGAGGGAACTCCAGCTCTTCCATGTCTTTAATTGTGCCTTAAGCTACAGAAGAAGCTTCTGAAGTAACACAGTCTCAGTGATCAAGGCTGTAACTGCATGACATGATTTGCAGATCCTAGGATGCTCCCTGAAAGATCATGAAAATACATGGAAAATACCTTTTAAATGTGTCAGGTTTAGGAGGTGGGAGCCAATATGCTTTTATATGCAGCCTGACAGAATAAATGGGCTTTTCCCAGCTGGACTGCATCCTGGTTTCCATAATTACTCACATAGTTTCTGTTTAAATCAACTGGAGAGGAAGGTTTCAATACAACTCCCCTAATATTTTAAAGTGCATAAGAGAGGGGGAGGAAGGGCATATTCTGAGTCTCAGCATCTACATTTTCCTGCTTCCCTTCAGAGCAGCAAACTGTTACGAGAATTTTAATCTTCACTACACTTGCCTCAGTTCTCATGGCTGGTTTCCACTCTGTTTTCTTTATTACTTTCTTTTTCTTCCTGTCATTCTTAGCTTTCTATTTTTCAATCCCAGTTTGTGAAGGGTGTGGGTTCAGAAGGGTTTCCTTCAGTTCCCAGTCCCCTGAAAGCATGAGAAATTGCCCATTGAGCCAATTCTCACAGCAAGGCATAAAAATAGGAGTAAAGAAAAGGTTACACAATGCTTGGATTGCAGAAGTCTGTACTAATGGGGAGATTTCAAAGCCATGGTTTGAAAAACATTTTTTAAACCTTATCATTTCCGTTGATTTTTCTCTCCCCAAGCTGTGTTTCAGCTGCAGGAACTCTCACTGGATTGCTGAGGGATTGTACTGAGACACAGGAGTCAAGAGCTGAGCGAGTCACGCAAAGCCAGAGAGGCCACTAATTAGTTCTCTTTAGCCATAATAAGTGATTTGTTTGAGAATCCTCTCTTAAGAGTTTCCAACCAGATGCTTTGGTCTCTGCTGTTAAATAAGTGGATTAAAAGGCAAGTGGATTTGAGATTATTTTGCCATTGCAGCAGAACACAGGTGACTCTCAGGAAAGGCACTTGTGTGGTACCACAGATGCTGCTGGCAGTGGCCAGACCCTGTGCTCCTGGGAGTACTTCACTGGATTTCAGTCCTGCAAACTTGTAAGAAACTAGAAGTTATCACTAGGTCTGTATTCACATGTTTAAAGTTTGCAGAATTGTTTCTGAGCTTTGTCTTTCCCTGCTTGCAAAACCAGCTGAAGTTGACAGCCAGCCATAAGCAGAATTGTCTTTGACTTAAAAGGTGTTTATTTATATGAAATTTATTGAGCATTGGATTTTGTTTGTATCTGTTTTCCTTATAATGAGACAGACCTCTTTACCATGTTAATTATTATCAAATTGGAATGCTGAACAGTACTTTCGATATAATTTCCAAAACAATCTGGTCTTGATTCTAATAGCAGCATAATGCTTTCCTAATGAAATGTCTGTGTTAAGCCCCAGAGAGGAGCATTAACCTTGGATTAAAATCAGAAAAGAAAATGAAGCACACTGTAGTAATTTTGTTGTTGGTGTTGTTGTTGTTTGAAAAATCATTTTGTGAAGAAAAAGAACTACAAACTGTATTGAATGTTCCTTACACTGATTACCTCATGTACTTTTTTACCATCTTTTACTTCTAACCTTTTTCCATTTGCCTAGCAGAAACATGAGTTATTTGGATAGATTAAACCTCTTTTTTTTTTTTTT
>VXBQ01014082.1:189259-236285 GCA_013400175.1 Phainopepla nitens | reverse complement strand
GGGTGAGTGGTGTTTGTGAGCTGTGAGGAAGGGTGAGTGGTGTTTGTAACTGTGAGGGAGGGGGAGTGGTGTTTGGAGCTGTGAGTNTGTGAGGAGGGGTGAGTGGTGTTTGTGAGCTGTGAGGAGGGGTGGATGGTGTTTGTAACCTGTGAGGAAGGGTGGATGGTGTTTGTGAGCTGTGGGGAAGGGTGAAGAGTGAGGACTATCCCAGATGTTCTGGCAGAGGTCTCAGGAGCAGTAGGGTGCTGCTGAAGGCAGATGTGCCTGACAGCTGGAGTGGCTCTGCTGTGGATCTGGTGTCAGCACAGCCACTGCTGGGCCCTGCTGAGGCAAATCCCAGATTCCTGCTGGGCATCCATGCCAGGAGAAGCCTTTGGCATCCTTTGGAGGCCCCCAGGCCCATTCCTGTCAGCCTGGTGGGTGCAGGACCCTGCACTCATGGGCACTCTACCCAACTTCCTTCTGTAGTTTGGGGGTTCAGCTACAGTTCCAAAATAGCCTAAATTAACTTTCAGTGCTTCTGTGTGTTTTGCTCTTAGGAGTACATTCCTGATCTGTATAACCACTTTCTGGACATCAGCCTTGAAGCACACATGTATGCTTCCCAGTGGTTCCTGACCCTGTTCACTGCAAAATTCCCTCTCTACATGGTCTTCCACATTATTGACTTACTCCTGTGTGAGGTATGTGTTATAATTGGAGACTTGCACAGCTCCCAGCTTTTGACAGTTTTTCACTATCTTGGTTCATGTCCTTGTTACTATCTGTTCTCTCAGAACAAGGCATGTGATATTTTTATGTGGAAGTGTTACATTTCTGCAATGATAAAGATTCTCAGCATTTGAAAGAAACAAATTAGGAATCAATAGCTATATAAAAGATTATAATCTCCTACTCCCTATGCACTGGTGAACCTATGTGAGAAGGCTCTGCACAGTGTAATGAGAGCTGATTTACAAATATGTGGGTTCCTCTCTTCTGAAGTCACATTAGACACAAGCAGAACTTTTTTTTTTCCCCTGCATGGAGGCCACTGTGTATAAAATGGCCCAGCTAACTCTTGTGCTGATAATCTAAAAAGCTTGAAGCTCTTTCTCCTGGAAAACTTGAAGTCTCTCTGTATTTCAGAACTTACATTTAGAGAGCAAAATTCTTTGTATTGAGATGCTGTCTGTAATCATGGTTAGAACAGTGTATGTAGTGGTATGTGGGTGAGCAGTGTAGGTACAGTCAGCACTTATTACCATCAGTGAACAAATCCCCTTTTGGACTGAAGCATCCTTGAGTTATTTCATGATTTGCTGGGTAACTTTATGCATCCATTCTTCTTGGATCTGCACTTGTTCCTGTGAAGTAGCTGATTTTCTGCCTTTCCTTTGCTGAAGGCTTTCAGCATTCACAAATCTCCTGGTCAATGTTTTTGCCCTTTCCCTGTGTCTGCTGCTTGCTTTGTCCATGTGCCAGTGGAATAGAAAGCAGCAGATGGTATGGAGAAAATCACTTCTGTTTGTTTAGAAACACGTTTTCAATTCATAAATAGTAAATGTGCTCACAGAGAAGTTTTAAGGGGGTTTTCATCATTTTAAAGTAATAGTGAAAGAATAACTTAGTGGGAAGAAGAAAGGCAGGATCTTGAAATAGGATGAGCAATGTGTCATGATTATGAGTGGGACCCCTGAAGAAGGTGTGAGCTACTCCTGACTACAGAACTGTTTGTATTTAATTTAATTGGACAATATGAATAGAACTCTTCTAAAGAGTAGAGGCAGAAGAGTTGCCGTGGGACTCTGTTCTAAAGTGAGTCACTTTTTCATTGCATGAATTATCTCAGTTTGTGCAGACCAGAATTTAATATATTGGGGTGTATATTACTGCATTTGAAGCAGTTTTTAGAAGTTGCTATATGAAAGTTAAATCATCTTGAGCTGACCAACTACTCATTAAGAAATAAAATAAAGTACACAGCATAACTTTAGAGTTTCAGACTGCTAAGGAGGCAATCAAACCAGTGTTGATTGTTTTGCTCTCTATAATGACTCTCCAGTAAAGATATTTTGCCAGTTGTTTGCAAAGTCATTCTTTGTGCCTTTGATTTATATAGCACCTGGTTACACATGTATCCTGGTTCTCCATTTCACAAAAACTAGACAAATAACAAAACCCACCAAATAAATTCCTATCCAAACCTGAGAAATTAAATTTTGTAATTTTTTTTTTCTTTGCAGGGAATAAGTGTTATCTTCAATGTTGCACTGGGATTGTTAAAAGTGAGTATACAGTGTTACACTGTGGTTTACGCATCTTCACGTGCCATATAAAAATTAAGATGCCTGTTACAAAAATATGTTGTTTTTTTTGAGAAGCTAACAACTGCCTGTGGCACACGTGCTGTAATCTGGCATGTCCTGTGCAGCACAGTGCTTTTTTTGGGGGGTGGAATAGAAGATTGCAGAAATAGAAACAAACATTCTTTGCAGAAGGTTAAGAAACAGCAATGTTACTGCAGCTTTCCAAAGCTGCTGTGGCTTTATTGTCTCTGGGATTCAATAACTGTAAAAAATTGGCTTTTCCTGGTGTTTCTTTCCTTGCCTCCAGACTACCAAGGATGATTTGTTGCTGACTGACTTTGAAGGAGCTCTGAAGTTCTTCCGAGTGCAGCTGCCCAAGCGGTACCGCTCCGAGGAGAACGCCAAGAAGCTGATGGAGCTGGCCTGCAACATGAAGGTGAGCTGGGAGGGGCTGCTGCAGCCTGGGAGCAGCTCCTGCCTCCAGCTCCAAGGGCAATGCAGCTTAGTTGGCTGTCATCATGGAGATTCATTTTGAGTCAAATACACTGGCATGGTTCAAAGTGTCCTTTTTCCTTAATTTCCCTAGAGGAATTCTTTGTAGTTTCGGTGTGGACGTACACAACTTCCCTGGTGTGTTAACACTCCAGGCATTTTGTGATCCAGGTGTAGTAGCAGCTTGGATACCAGTATTCTGCACAGAGTTCAAGCATATCTTGTGTGAAACTAATGTAGAAATTACAGAATAATCAAGAATAAAGCTATTTTATCTCTCAAATCATTTAGCATTAGCCACAGATTAAATGTTCCACATGCATCTGGTTCACATCATCCTAATGAGTGCATTTGCCTTTAATGTTTCCAAATAACAACTTGTTCCTCTTCCCACTCTGACAAAATTCCCTGTGCTCCCAGTGCTGTGTGGAGTGGCACAAGCAGTTTCTGAGTGGACATGGCAAGGCTGCCCATGGTGGCATCCCATGGTGCCCCGTGGTGTCCTGCAGTGCTGGGTGCTTTGGGGGCATTAAAGGGGAGGTTGTGGAGGAAGCACTGCTGGGCTCAGCACAGAACACTTGTGTAGCACCTCCTTGGTGAGAGTGCTGCACATAATTGCTTTCCTTGACCTGAAATATAAGTCCTTTGCTGTCAGTAGAAATCTCCAGCTCTGTATTTGGAAGTGTTTCTTTGCGCACAAAAGAGCCTGCTATCAAAATAAATAATTTATAGGAAGGGAGAAGTAGCCTGGCTAAGGCATTGTAATTAGAACAGCATTCTGCTGGAAAGGAGGTCAGGAAGTCATCAGATGGAGACAACACCAGATTCTTAAAGTCACTCCTCAGTGTTGCCATCAAGTCATAGAATCACAGAATGGTTTGGCTTGGAAGGGACCTTAAAGCCCTTCTCATTCCCCCCCTGCCATGGGCAGGAGCACCTTCCCCTATCCCAGGTTGCTCCAAGCCCCATCCAGCCTGGCCTTGGGCACCTCCAGGGATGGGGAGTTCACCTCTCTGGGCAACAGATGTTAGCTGAGCTGCTGCCTCCTGTGCCCCTGAAAAAACGTGGTGGGACATCAGTGTTCACTTCTGCAAACCCAGAATCCTTGCTGACTTGCCCAGGCCTCCCGTGCCCAGAATTTATGACAATGACCAATCTGCTCAAGATCACCTAAAAAAGGCAAAACTGGCTTAATGCACTTGAAAAGTAGAAGATGAAAATACAGTGGTGTGCCTGCCTTCCTTTCCTCTGGCATGGTGGATGCCTCACTTGTCAGCATCTCACCTTACGCTGCGGCAGATTTGGGGTGCGAAACCCCAAAATTTGGGCAGTGTTTGAGCAGGGCCAGAGCAGTGAAATAATCTCCTCAAGTTACTGGCTGCATTGTCAGTGAAGGGTTGGTTTTTTTAGATGGGTGTCTGGGGTGCAGGAATAACTGCTGCAGTTGTGGTGTGTTGGACCGACTCCAGGAAATGGTTGGCATCTCCGCAGAAATGCTCCCCCGAGGGCCCCGAGGCGGTTCTGCTCCGCTCTCACTAGAGGGAGCTGGGCCACCGCTTTCTGCAGCTCCTTCCGAGGGAGGCTGGTGGTGGGAAAACCACACTTCAGGGAAACCAAACGCGTTTTCCGTTCTGCCTGTCATATATGCATGTCAAATTCGACCTTTTTCTTGGAAAAGGGTTTTTAAAGAGGAAATCTTAGCCATAGGTTTTAAATTTGTTTGGTTTACTGACATAATAATAAATGTTTAGGTGCAACTTTTGATGCTAGAGATTTCATTTAGATGCATAATGTCATGCATGTGAAATGCTCACAGTGATCTTGGTGTGGTCTGTGTTGCTAAACCATTGTAACATCTGGCACAGGTGACAGCTTCCCTTGTGTTCCCTGTCCCTGCAGGACTTGAACTCTGGGCACAAAATACTGAATTCAGCATCACCTCTCTGTCCCTTCTCACAGAAGGGGAGTCTGGGGGCCTGTGAGAGTGGCTTTGCTGGTGCTGTGGCTGTCAGAGCCAGGGACAGAGCTCTGGTACTCTGAGCTGCTGCTGCTTGCCCAGACACCTCGGCAGCTCGGGCACGGGGCTGTTTTCTGCTGGGCTTGAGTGACACTGGCAGAAATGTCAGCTGAGCCTGCACTTGCCCTTTCAGCATTTACAGTCTGATGTAAAGTAAACCAAATGCTTCTGTGTGATGATAAATGTTACAGCTGAAAAAGCAGCTGAAGAAGGCTCAGCATCAGGCCAGAAATGAACCAGGTCCCGTGGGGTTCTGTTCTGCTGGAGCTCTGCAGTGTGTGCAGCACCAGGGAGCTGTGCAGCACCAAGGGGGAGCTCGGGCAGGATGCTCTGGGTGCCTTTTGAAACCTCCCCTGCATTCCACAGGAAGAGGCTGCTCTCATTATATTGAGTGGAACAGAGTTTCTACCACACCTGGGGGTTTAACACTCAGAAGTGGGTGAAGCCACGAGCTGTGCTTTGTAGAAGGCAGGAGTTGCCTGAAGCTTGTTCCATAACCCCGTGTGTGTTGTGTTCTTTTATCGATGTTCTGGGCAGGAACTAATGGGCTGCTTTAATTTAGATTAGCCAGAAGAAGCTGAAGAAATATGAAAAGGAATATCATACCATGAGAGAGCAGCAGGCTCAACAGGAGGATCCTATAGAAAGATTTGAGGTAATGCTTTACCTTCTCCAGTCTGGCTTATCAAACAAGAAGTTGCTACTTTGACTCGTTTTTGAACTGGTTTTGTTTTCTGACCAATTTGGATGCAACAGGGGAATCAGCTCCATGGACGTGAAGAGAATGTCTGCCTATTGGCAATGTTGATCAGGATGGGGTTGTTGTGAGCCCAGCTGTACAAGAAAAGGAACAGTATGAATTTTTATTTGGGCTTACAGAACTGCTTCAGTAGAGCCTGTTTAATGTGCTGATTGCACCACAAGCCATGAACAGAAAGGAAATGCCTGACTGATTCTAACTCTGCCTTCCATGGTTATGCTCTCGCTTTTACTCCTCTTCCTAATTTCAAATGTATGCTGCAGTAAGCATAGAATTTTATAAATAGTTTATTTATCAAATAAATGTCATACAGGGATAAATTACACATATAAAGTTATGTATGCATACGCATACCACAGTAACACCCACAGACATACATACAACAAATTCATGTATTTTAATCACACAAGTTTTATGTAAACTTTCTTTAGTATCCATCTGTGTACTGGGAGTTGTAACAAGAGAGAGAAAATAGAGGTTTTTTTCCCCAGGACTCCCCTCTCTTATGTGTTTCTAGCATGCAAATTTTGAGCCAAGAAAAACAATACTTGTAGGAAACTCCTGGCAAGGTATAGATGGCACAATGATACTCCTGCTACTGCAGGCTTCAAAAACATTTCTGCAGCTCAACAAGTAATGGCTGAGCACAGTTATTTATACCTGGTGTCTTCTCAAGGCTAATCCTGTATTTATTTTACATTTACCCTTTGGCTGTAGTTTGATCTGGGGAATTTCATGCAGGTAGAGTTGTCTTTGCACCCTGGAGAGGCAGGGGTGTGTGAGTGTGTGTGTGCCAGGCCCTCCCCTGCCCCTGACGCCCCTCTGTGTCCCGCAGCGCGAGAACCGGCGCCTGCAGGAGGCCAACATGAGACTGGAGCAGGAGAACGACGACCTGGCCCACGAGCTGGTCACCAGCAAGATTGCACTGAGGAAGGACTTGGACAACGTAAGTCATGTCCTCAGGCTGTCCAGGGCAGACGAGGGCTAACTCCTTGTTCCTCCTCTCACTGGAGAGGAGATAGGTGGAGTACTTTTGTTGTGTGGGACAGGATTCCTTCCTCCACAGCCGTATTGCACACGCTGACAGTGGATAGGCCTGTGACAGAGAAACAGGAGTGCTGACTGAAATACTCATTGCTCTGAAAGCATTCAGAGTGACTGGAGGGAAAGGAGAGCCTGTACTTTAGTAGTTCCTTTCTTTTCTCTAAGGAAGTCTAGCAGGAGCTGTGTCAAGTCTTTGAACCGTCGCAGAGATCATAACATGGATGCTGGCTTGTGTTTTCGTGGGATTTTTATGAATACAATTTCACAGCAGGCAGGCTTTGCAAAGTGCCTGATAAACTTGAAAGTCTTGAGTCTGTCTGGTGCTGCATGGATCAGGTCCTCAGGTACCTCAGATAACTCTGAAAATGTTGTTGTGGTTTCCATTTGGCTTGTTGGAATCTGCCCATGTGAACTCCTCATCCTGGGCTGTTTCCAGATCAGTAGAGCTCTCAGGAAAAAACTTCAGGTTTGCTTTGTGTTACAGGAGTTTTTTTCAGCTTGCTGTCCCACTCCCTTTTTTACATATTCAGTTGTGGGAGATTTTATTAGGATATGCTTTTTTTTTTTTTCCAGGACATGCAGAGACAGAAAGGTACTGGGATTTCTAGCACAGGGGAGGCTACAACACATTTAGTCTGTCTGCTTGGGGAGATTAGGGGAAGAGTTCAAGTGCCCATGTTTTGCCGTTCTTGTTCTGTACCAAGATAAGTGCATTTCTGAAATCTCAAAGGAAAATGACTTCTGAAAGTTGCACAGTGCAGGAGCTGACAGGCTTTAAAATGTTTCGCTGGATCTGCCTCAGACAATTTAAAGTTTCCCACGGTCTCCTGGAAACTTGCTGTTGGAAAACTATTCATAGTAAATGTTGATGCCAATGGATGCTTTAATGAGGTTTGGTTCAGGACTTTTGAGTTTATTACATCTCCTGTTCTTAGGTGTTAAAATGTGGATCATAGGAGAATGTTCTAGAAGCACGTTTTCCCCACACATTGGTATGTTCACCTCCTCTTACCTGGGCTTTTTCCCTTTATTAGGGAAGGTTCCAGAAGCTTCACACTGGTGATAGCCCAGCAGTGGCACTCAGGAGATGGATTCCAGCAAAAACTGTCCTGAAGATGTTTTTTCTATCAGTTTTTAACTGTTGCTTGTGCTTGCTTGAGCCTGTATGAGACATGGTTATGCTTTTACATTGTTTTTTTTTTGAAATGAAGAGCTGGGAGAGGAACAAAATTAGGCAAAATTGATATGCTTAATTTGATATATAATAGTCTTAAATTCAAAGATGGCAAATGATGTTGGCAGCATTTGGGTTATCCCCTGGGAGGAGATAGGTAGATTTGATCCTACTTCAGGACATGATTAATTCTTCTAATTGGATCCTGAAGTGGTAAGTTTCATTCTGCCAGCCTGAGGTCCTGAAAGGAAAGTACCAAAGGACATTATTTAACACACCTTTTCTGATACCTACATGACATGTCTGAAATCTGCAACCTAAAAGATCAAAACAAAGCATTTGGAAATACAAGAATTTCCTTAATATCCTTTCACTAGACTAGAAAATAGGCTTCATTTTTCTGCTGTTGTTGGGCTCCTACATCCCAGTGTTCTTTAACTTTAAAACACCTTAAACCCCATCTGTAATGAAAAGATGTTCTCTTTGCCTTTGCCGTCTGTTTTAAAGGATCAGCAGGACTTTAAGGGACTAAAATTCACTTTTTGATTTTCTTCCTTTGAAGGGAATCAGTACAGCTACTTTCTGAAGATTTTATATATCAGTTGAGTTATTGATCTATTTTTATGTAGAATCCATACACCTATTGAGAAGTGCTGTGTTGTGTGTATGAGACAGGAAAAGATGTCTTAACTTTGCAGAGTTTTAGTGGTCTATAAAGAGCTTGAAAATTTTCAACAATATATTTTTATGCTTAAAAAACTGCAGTAAAAAGGAATTGTTGGTTTCTGGTGGGACATTTCTTTCTCTTGAGGAGGGAGAGAGGGGCCTGACTTATGTTGGTTTTGGCAGCTCAGTTTTTTCATGCAGTATTTTCTAGGATGGTATCACATCCATTGGGAAGTGTCATAGAGTTCTGGGGGCTTTTTAAATGTTCTAGAGGCATTTTTCATTAATTCTGCTTTCATTGCAAGGTTGAATGTTTGCAGATTAAACTTAGGTCTGAGCTGGTTATAGTCTTTTATTGATCTTGCACATTGTGAGCTGTTCTGTGCCTTTGGTTGGCTTCAGAATATATTGGTCAACTTCCAGACTGGACAAGAAAATGAAACTTATTTCTGGCATTGGATTTCTTTGGAGCAATCCCTACTCCAGTTTTGGTAAAATTAGTCACTGAATTCAGGGAGGCATTTTGGAGGGCTGGAGTATGGTGGTACATGTCATTAGTTTTGATGTGTTGCTGCTTTGCTATTGCAAATAGGATGGGATGTTTTAGAAAAATAATTTTCAGGATAAAGCTTTATAGTTTTTTAATAACAATGAACCAAACCTTAATAAGACTGGAATGGCTGCACTCTTGGCTCTGCTCAGCCTGCACTCTGTGTTTCAGGCAGAGGAGAAGGCAGATGCCCTCAATAAGGAGCTGCTAATGACCAAACAGAAACTGATTGATGCAGAAGAAGAAAAGAGGCGCCTGGAGGAAGAATCTGCTCAGGTTGGGGCATTTCTGTCATTCTCACTGTTCTGTACAGTACAGAAATGATAAAAATAAAAAGTGACAAGTGTGGGAAGGGCTTAATGTTCTAAGTCATGTTTGTCCCTCTTCTGTGGTGTAAAGGACGTCAGCAAAGCAGAATTTGGCATTTTCCTGCCAGGTGCTTCATAGGGTGGGGAATTTTTAACTTGAAATCACAGAGTCACAGGCTGGGCCAGGTGCTGCACAGAGAGGCAGTGCAGGACTTCAGCTGTCAGCACTTTTTGAATCCTTCCTTTCCTTGGCTAGCCCACTGGTCTACCAGTGATGGCCACCAAAGCCTGGATTTTGCCTGCCTGCACGGAGCTGAGCTGGACTCTGGGTCCCTCCCTGGGTAGAGCACAGCAGTGAGGTCAAAGAGAAGGAAGAAATACCACCTGGGTATTTTTCAGACTACAACTATATAAACCCTTTCTTTTCTTTTTTTTTTTTTCCCTCTACAGCTGAAGGAAATGTGTCGTAGGGAACTAGATAAGGCAGAGTCAGAGATCAAAAAGAACAGCTCTATTATTGGTGACTACAAACAGGTAAGTACAACTTCATGGTGATGTGCTTTGCTATCAAAGTAGAAGACTTTCAGGTATTTTAGGATATTTCTGGAAATCAATGTCATCTGTGCCATGCATTTGAGGACACAGTTTAGCTGTTCTAAATGGGAAGGCTGTGGCTGGTTTTGCATTTTCTTTGGCCCAGATCCTGAAATGGTCAGTCCTGTTTGCCCCTGATGTGGGTATTTGTAGATCAGCAGTCACCACAGCCTCAGTTACAGCCAAACCCTGTTCAGATGGGCTCTTAGATATCAAAGGTTCACCTCATGCCAAAAAAAGCTTCTCTTTCACATTCCCCTTGTCAATCAAATGCACCTCAGAAAAAAAAAAAAAAAAAAAAAGAAGAAGCCTTTTTCCTTTCTAGGCTTTGCTTTTTTTTGCTTTGGCATTCAAGCTTCTGATCACAAGGTATCAAGGGAGCAAATTCATGTGTCTCTTTAATAGGCCCATATCAGGTCTCAGGGAATGAATTAGGGTTTTTTTACTACTCTGTCTTGCCTGCTCTTTTCTCCCAAAGGCAACAAAAGGGCCATGCTATTCCTAACCTTTTCTGGCTCCTTTAGCAAGGCCAAACTGTTAATAACCTATGTTGGAACTGCACCTTTTCCTGTGGGGATAGAAGAATATGTAGAGAATGGGAAAATGTACAATGAGACAGCTTAATACAGCATCCCAATTTTTTTAGCTTTCTAAGAGTCCTTAGACTATCCATGTTAATATTGCAGCAGCGTGTATTTGTACTTTGGCATTCATTTGGGAGGGAATTTACATTTATAAATGATCTGGTAACATCCTTTTGCTTGTCAGATTTGTTCCCAGCTGAGTGAGCGACTGGAAAAGCAACAAACAGCAAATAAAGCTGAAATTGAGAAAATACGGGTAAGACCCCAGATAGATCCACAGTCTACAATGTTTCAATCTCTTAGCAAAATCATAGCAGCAAACACAATTTATTTCATTACTGAAATGGTGGCTGAGTCCCCATAGATAAAAGAGAAGATTTTAAGGGGGAGATCTGGGAGAAAAGGTGAGCCCTTGTCATGCTGTAGTGGTTACATGCTGATGTTGATGCTGGGGTTTTTTTGAGGGGTCTTTTTTTTCAGGGAGAGATTTTCTGACTGTCTTTTACCTTAAAGTAACAGGGGGAGGGACAGAGCCCGTTATTGTAGCAAAACAACACAGCAGTGTTCCAAAGCCACGAGTCTGGGGCTGGCAGGAGCTCCTGCTCGGCGGTGCCTACCAAAAGCTGCCATTAGTGGTTCCTCTGGTGTTGAGCTGCTCTCCCAGAGCAGAGGCAGGGCCAGGCTTTGATCACATCCCCAGCACGTCGCTCACTGCCAGCTGTTGACTCTAGCAAAAGGTGGATGACTGCGAGCACTGCCGCGAGTTCTTCAATAAGGAAGGCCGGGTGAAGGTTGCCAGCGCTGCCAAGGACGGTTCAGACGAGGACACGGATGAGGAGAAGGAAACTCTGAAGAACCAGCTGAGGGAAATGGAGCTCGAGCTGGCCCAGACCAAGCTGCAGCTTGTGGAGGCGGAATGCAAAATACAGGTAATGCTCTGGGAGTTTGTTTTGTAGTCTGTACAGCGTGTCTGCATTCCTAGAAAAATGTGTGTGTGAGTTGTAGAGGGATTGGAACAGATCCTTTTGGTTGAAACCGTAACCTGCTATTTCCTGCATGGTTATTTAACCAAACACTGCGTCTGAAACTTGCTGTATGCAGACGATATAATTGAAATTGCATGAACTGTATTTAGCAGCCACTACAGCTTCCAGACATCTGCCTGTCTGCAGTGCAGTGCTGGCTGCCTGATCTCCTGCAACTGCTTGGAAGGAGCCCAAGCTCTGACAGAGTACTGAATCATGCATGTCTTTATCTCACAATCAGTGCTAAATGAAGAAGTAACATTGACAAATGTTAGACATGTTTCTTAAAACACGATTGCAAAGCACTCCAGATACCTGAAGTATTTCTGTAAAATATGACAACATTGTGCTTTTAGCCTAAAACTGATATGTCAGTGCAGCAAAAATTAGTTTGTATAAAGTCCACTTCCTGTGGGAATAGCTCCTCCTCAGATGGAAGAGAATAAAAGAGTTTGGATGTATTGAAGAAAGTGCAATATTTCACTAAGGGCAATGACACAAGTCTTGTTTTGCTTCTCAAAGCTTTTTTTTTCCTCTTTGTCAGCTTATTGTGCTGCTTTTAATTTACGTAAGACTTGTTTAACTTCTGAAGTGGCCAAGAATTTGTTGATGTTCTAGAGCTTTCTAGGTTTAATTCCTATAACCTTGTGCTGTGAATATGTAACAAATTAATGAAATTACTCTTCTGTTTGCAGGATTTGGAGCACCATTTGGGTCTGGCCCTGAATGAAGTACAAGCTGCAAAGAAAACGTGGTTCAACAGAACAATAAGCTCTATAAAAACAGTGACTGGAGTCCAAGGAAAAGAGACTTGTTGAAAAGCAGTTCTGTCAAACACACCTTCTTAACACAACACCTTTTGTTGCCTTCCTTGGCCAGATGTTTAATTCTGTGACATGAGAGGACCAGAATGTAAATATAATAGAAACACAGCATGTCAGGATTTCAATAGGTCAGTGATAAAGAGGATGGAAACACAAGAGAGGTAGGTTTTATTGCTAGACATGGGATGTTCATACTACTGATATTTAACAGGTGATGTAGCTAGACTGAAGCTCTTCCAAGAAACAATCCATTCTGCGTCTGGCTGGAGGCTTTTCACAGACTAGGTACGAGAACTTACCAAACCCTAATTGTTAAGTTTACATATGATAGGTTTTTTTACAGTTATAACCTTTTTTAATATTTTATTTGAAAGGAAAAGTGTCACTAACAAAGTTAAAAAAAAAAGAAAAAAAAAAGGAAAAAATGCAACAAAAAAATACAAGTTTATCAAGAACTACATCAGTGCCAGAAAGCAGTCCCCAGAGGTAGGAATGGAGAGTAGGAGGTGACATGTTTTGCTTTATGAATGGGGATGATTTCAGCATTCCTGTCGAGCAACCCCACTTTGTTTTACTAGATGCAGCATCCATCTCTCTGTGTTTGGCATTTCTTTCTGTTACTAATCAATTCTATGCAACTCTGGGCTTTTTTGGCATGGGCTGCCAAACAAATTCGCCACTGGAGGCTGGGAGACTTGTCGAAGTGCTAGACAAGAATAATCGGACTTGTGGGCAAATTTCCGTTTCACTTGTGTCATATTGTTTGATCCACATATCAGCAGCGTTCCAATCCCCAGCACCAGGACTGCTGGTAACGTGAATTATGTGGATGGTCTGACATTCAGTGGAGTCTGTCTGGGTTTTGTCAGGTTTCTGTTTTGTTTTTTGTTTGTTTGTTTTTACCTGGCTGTAGCAGGCCTTCTGCGGAGCTCCGACAGAGCTCCCAGGTTTTAGTTTTGCACATAGGTATGAATGGGACAAAGAAACAATAAACTGAGATATATATGAGGCAAAAATCACAGCGTGAGTGTAGCTGCGAGCATCTCTAGCTGTCCAACTCGCTTCCCTGGTAGCATTCTGAGGTGGTGTAGGTCATTTTTCACACTCGATGCAGTTGCACTAACAGGTGCTAAATGTGCTTGGAGTTCTCATTCCTTGGATTGTATTGAGTTCTCACCAGAAAGCTGTAGAATGGAGTTTTGCACCTTGTAATTTTTTTAATTTATAATGGTTTGTGTTATGCTGAAGTATCTATTGCATCAGTGGATAAATTTTGTGTGCAGTGTGAGTATAAGCTGGTAACAATAAGAGGCACTGGTTTGTATATAAAGATATTTGGTTTATTTTGTATTTCTAACTTTTTCTTGTTTACTGTACTAATGCTAGCTAATGTACTCTGTAACTACAGGATAGAACATGCTATGTCCAAGCTTTTTTCCTTAACTGCATACATTATCTCTATTGTTTAATACCAAAAAATAATACTGTAACTCCATCAATATTAGATGCGTGGACATTGTGGTAGCATAGTTGCAGTGTGTATACTTTATGAATTGAAATATAAACTAGTAAAATTGTATAACTATTTTGTTGTTTCATTTCATTTGAACAGAAAATTATTAAATATTTTGCAACATAAAGCTAATTCTGTTCTTAAAGTAGAAGCAGTAGCATCTGCAGGCTTCTCCAAGAGTGAAACCACAGTCATGCTGCAAAGGGCTTTGCTAAAAAAGACTGCATGTTCTGAGCGCTGCCAACACTGGTTTTATATAATAAAATCTAGAGTTTGCTTTGAAAAAAGAAACTGCAAAAATGACCTTGTGCAGCTTGAAACTTGTGACTCAGTATTTCTCAAACATGTCCAATTTAGAACATTTTTTTTTCCATGGCCCTCCAAATTCTGCTTGAATCTGCAAAATAAATGTAGGCTATCTCTGCTTATCACCATCAGCAGCAAATTCCATGGGGTCAAGTGTGGTTCATGTCATCTTCAGCAGGGTTTTGTAGCTGTGCCTGAGCCCTCACGACTTCAGGGCGGCACTAATTGGGTCACGGGGCAGCTCTGCTCCCCAGCCCTGTGTTCTGCAGAGATAACCAGGAGAACAAATGGATTCTTGTCACCAAAACCACCAAAGGTGGCTCGGAAAGCAGCCCTGCCCTAGAAGGCTGCTGTAATGTCACTTTTCCAGCCATATTTTGCTCTAAGAGAATGGCATTATGTGGTTGTGTGTGGTCTCTGCTGCTTTGTCTTCCCAGGGGTGCATCCCTTGGTAAGGTCAGCTCTGCAGTTTCTCGATAATTGCAACCTTTAGAGAAAGTTTAAAGGTAAGTAGGGGACAGGAGGAAGCAACCCAAGAACGCTTCATCCACTTGTCTTCCTCAAAGGGACTGGGGAATAGTATAATAGTGTACTAACATCCAAAAATGAGGTACTTAAAGAAAGAGAAAAAGCTGCTTTATTGTTCAGACTTCTTCCACTCTCTAAATAAACATTACCTTCAAATTACATGCAGCATCTACTCCCCTTTTAGTATGAATGCAGAACATGCATAATTGTTTCACAGCATTTCATCCAAAACACTTGATAGTCAGTTTCTAGTCATGGATTATTTTATGCTTACCTGAAGGTTTTTGTTGCTTGAAAATAAATACTACCAATGTATTTCACATTCAACTCCATCTAAAATATCCACAGCCAGTTAAGAAAAATTGATCCAGTGCTGCGATGTGCATCTTTGGATGCACAATAACATGTGAAAGACAAGGAAGCAGGTCAGTTTTAAGATGAGGAAAATTGAATTTTTATATGTTCAAAACTATGAATAAGGAAGGTAGAAAACCACATTGAGTCAGAGCTGCTGTAAGCACGAGTATTTTACAGCCCAGTAAGAGAAAAGGAATGGGTGTGTTTGGTAGCATTTGGGGCATTAATGAGATGGTTATTTTCTGGTAGTCAATCACCTTTCTGTTCACATGTGCCTCAGCTGGGTTTGAGTACTGAACTCCAGCTCAGTGCCAGTCTGCTGATGCTGGGATTAATCTTCTGTGCCCCAGGCTCCAGCTTCCAAATGCTTTGCGTGTTTGTGCTGTATCATTAAGTTCCAATGGTCTCAGTGTGGGAGCTCGAGTGTCACAATCTGATTTGTGTTGCAGAACTTCTTGGCAGCTCAGGGTCCGCAGCTGGAAGTGGATATTCAGGGTCTATCGGAAAGTTTTACCTTTAAGCATTGCTGGTAAGCCGTCTTGAAATTTATATAACTACCTCCCTTGACTTTTTTTAGCTGCCCTTCTTATCTGTGGCAGTGATATAAAGTTCCTGTTATCAAGAGGAGGATTTCACTCCATCTGTTCAACAGCTTGGCTCACATTCATCCAGCCTAACTTTAGACACTTCAGAGGTGCCTAACATAAGAGTTTAATCCGGGGAGGTTTTCCAGCCCTCGGCGGGTGCGGGGGCAGCACTGCAGGCGGGCGGCTCGCCCAGCCTCGTGCCCGGAGCCCAGCTCCTGTGAGCCTACAAACTGAACTGAGTCCTTCCCTAAATTAAAAAAAAAAATACTGGAAATGAGCCATCAGTGGACACTCAAGAGGTTGCTCTATTATTTCCCATCACTTTATTGTGCAGTATTTTTCCTTCTGTATTGCCAAAGGCCACCAAGATTTCTGTTCATACAGAGATTTTGCTGGAATTTACCACTGCACATCCTAATGCGTTTGAGCAACACAGGCTTGGCTTTGCTGTGTTTTCTGCATACTGACAAGCATGACTGTGTGATCTGGGACTGAGGGCATTCCCTTGGGATAATCTGGCCACAGGCACGAGAGGAAACTCGGGCTGTGAGGCGAGCAGGAGGGCTCTGCTCGGGAGCCATGTTTGTTGAGTTTAACATTGCAGTCAAGTGTTTTCTCATGGTGGTGTAAGTTCCTGCTGAATGGGAGATGAGTGGGACGGAG
This sequence comes from Phainopepla nitens, assembly GCA_013400175.1. Lineage (NCBI taxonomy): Eukaryota > Metazoa > Chordata > Aves > Passeriformes > Bombycillidae > Phainopepla > Phainopepla nitens. The sequence goes on along the minus strand of VXBQ01014082.1, from coordinate 220,005 downwards.
CTAACTGAAGTAGAACCGGGCTGTTTGAGGTGTATGTATCCGAGGAGGGGCCCTAAGACCACTCCAGACCCTGCGGCTCCTCAAGCCCCATGGGCGCCTCCTCAGCGCCCTCACGGCTTCCCGCGCTTTTCGCGGGGGCAGGACCTTCGGGGCCCGCGGCGAGCTCTGATTGGCTGGCGGGTGATTGGCAGCAGGAGCAGCCCTTGGGTGTGGAGGCGCCGGCGGCGCCATTTTGTTTGCCGTGAGGGCCGAGGAAGCCGAGGCGCGGGGCCGGGGGAAGGAGCCTTGGAGCGGGGCCGGGCAGGAGCTGTCCGGCGGGAAGAAGGTGCGGAGCGCGGGCACACCGCTGAACTGCTGGGCTGGAGGGGAGCAACGGCCTTCGGGCGGGGCGGTGCTTTCTAAGAGAAACATGCAGCTCCTCCCAGAGCTCTTCCAGAGTCTGCCGGTGTTAGAAGAGCACCAGGGCAGCGGAGGACAGCAGAGCTTTAGATCCAAACAATAACTGCTGGACATGAGTGATACTTTGGGGAAAACCTTTACAGAACTTGCATTAATGGCCCTGGCGGAGAAGATATAAAATTTCCGCCTTAATTTGCGCGGGGTTTAAATGGCCTCGTCTGTTCTTTTCCCCTTGCAGACACCCCTCAGGCTGAGGAAGGCAGTGAGTTCTTCCCGTGCAGCAGCAGCCTTTCAGCAGGAGGTGGGTGGGCAATGTTCATGGCAGCCTGTCACAGGCAGGGCTGAGCTGAGGCCTCCTGAGGTAGAAACCTTTGAAATAGGCTGTGAGAGCTAATAAAGTGGAGCTGTTTGATCTATAATGTGATGAGTGGCTGCTGTGGGCTGTTCTCCCCGTGGAGAACCTGCATGAGAAGCCAGTCACATCACTGACTGCTGGTTAGGTAATTCATGGGTTCCTGCTACAAGTCCTGTAATCTGATCAGAAAGTTGTATTGTGGCCTAGTACAAAAATGATGTGCCTGGAGGAAGTGTAGTAAAATTGAAGTGTCTTGGAAGTAAATCTATGGGATGTGTTTCTAATACACCTTGAATTTACAGGTAAATCGTTATGATTCTTTGTTTATTAATAATGGTTGAGATAGGCGATGTAACAAACCCTATAGCAAAAGTTTGTCACAAGATTTTCTTAGAATACAAAAAACTTAAAATAGGTAGTCACTGGAGAGGCTCAGGAGTCCAAGTGCAGATTTTTTAATGGCAGTGAGCAGGCTGGTTCAGTTATGGAGTTGCAGAGGTCCATCTTAATCAACAGCTTGTGTGACAAAGTGATTTTTAGGACTGTGCTGCAGTGTTTAAGATGCAATCGCAGCCGCACTGGGCTCTGAGGCTCCAGAAGGTGCAGAAGAGATGAGACTTGCAGGCTGCCAGCTCTGAGAAGAAGCCCCCCTCGTGCTGAGCACAGTTAGCGTGTGCCATGAAAACATCCAAGCTGTGTGTTTAAACTCCCTGCTGTGAGCGTCTGTTCATGCCAGAGCTGGCGGTGTCATGGGAAGAGGGGACCTTGGAGCTACACTGGTAAATGTCATTTGGGAGGGGACACTGGAATGACTCCTGATGCGGTTTTCTGGTGTGGCTGGTCAGTTTATGCCACATGAGGAAAATAAAACTGCTGTGCAGATTTTATTCAATTGCTGTGCCTGAGAAAAGGTAGTAAAGGACTCGCTGAGGTGGCAGTGCTGTGTCACTGTCAGCTGTCGCCGTCTGAGAGAAAGGGGTTTATCTTTTAAGAACACTGCAGCAAACCACGGTGGTTTTGGCAAGTGTTGGCTGCCTGGAAAACAGGGGAGTGATCTCTAATGCCTTCTGTGTCCTGGAGGCTCTGCTAGCTTAGAGAAGTGGTTTGATGGTAATTAATACTGGTGCACCAGAGAGGACGAGTGGGAAGGAGGAGGGGGATGAAGGCTGGTTGCTTGCAGAGCAGTGTATATCTGAGCTTGCCACCTACTCAGGGCATGGCAGGACTGCTGCATAGCAGCACAGGGAATCACTTGGGGAACAAGATCTCATCTGGCACGGAAGGGAAGGGATGGTGCTCTGCACGATGACGAGTCCCTGAGGTGGGTTATGTGTGGAACGAGGCAAACCCGCAGCCACAGGGGCTGGGGAGCCTGTGCCAGCCTGCTCTGAATTGGGGATGACATGGCTGCTGCTCGTAGACATGAACAGCAGACTGGAGCTCCTGCGTGCCTCCAGCTTCAGCTTCACAGGAGCTGGAGCCTGAACTCTGAAGGTGCTGCACATTCCCATGGTTAGGATAGAGTGAGGAGGCCAGTAATTACTGTAACTGGAAAGTTCTAAATTCTGTTCAAGTTTTTAGTCATTTGATCTCAGAGAGAACAGTTTAATGTTCAGACAGAAGTTACATGTCTTCTACATGTAACAGCATCTTTCTCAGAACTGCATAGTTCTTTTAACCCAGGATAACTGACCTGAGCAGCTCAAACCCCTGTCCATATGCTTGCTTTGTGCTGGATGCAGGAGTCCTGTGGCTACTTCAAGACTTGCAGTATTGGCAGTGTAGGACTTTGGGTGGAACTGCTTTGCAGGGCAACATAATTGGATTTACTGAGCTGTATTTTGTCATCTTGCCCTGGTTTAGCCTTCTCTCTTCTACTGTAATCCAAAGTTACCCAGATTTAAAAAAAAAAAAAAAAAAGGCTCTTTGAATGAATCAGAACCAGCAGAGCGCTGAGCCTGCCTTTACTGCAGGCAGGAAATCCCACCTTTGGTATGTGCCATCACCTAAGCAAAGGGGAAGAGGGAAGTGTTATATGTGACCCTTCTTTGGGATCAAAAGGCCTTTTTAGGATTTTGCCTCGTTTCATGCCTGGAGCAAGAAAGGGCCTTTTGTTGTAACTGTAACAAGAGTACACACAGGCTTTTTACAGCATTGGAAATAAATGTGCTGGAACGTATAGCCCAAAGTGAAGATGAATTCAGGGCCCTGAAAGCAGTGGCAGCTCCAGTTTCTTTCAGTTGATTGTACCAAGGATTGGGGTCACAAAAGAGAAGGATAATTTGCAGCTTAGCAAATGGGAAAAAGTCTTTCTAGCTGACTTGTTGGAACGCAACCCTGCAGCAAACCACCAGTGTCAGCATTATGTCATGAGCAGTTAAGTGAGGTGACACTTCTTGCAGAAAGAGGGGTGCTGTTTTGGGCAGGTGTATAGATGCAGCAGTTCTTTGCACATGGAAGTTACAGGCTGGCTTGTTAGTTGCTTGACATCAGTCAAGCTTGGACATCAGTCAATCAGGTTTTTTTTTCCTGCTTCCTCTGTAGTCAGGTACACTTTTCCAAGGTGATGCTGATGGCAGCGAGATAAACTGGACATCTTGCTTGTTAAGCAGATGGTTCCTTCTGCATGGATCCCTTCAGTGCTGTGCCAGCAGGGGATGGGGCAGTCAGGCAGCGTTGGGGAGGGCCTGAAATGAAGGAGCTTTGTGCTGCAGATTTCACTGTGTGCATTCAGCTGCAGGTTGCCGAGGCAAAGAAGATGGACTTGGTTTGCACGGGCTGGGGGGAGGACGGGGCCACAAATCACAGCTTCCATGTTCTTCCCAAGCAAGATACTCTGTAACTGCCTGGACAGAGTTAGCTTAGCTCCTGCAGGACAGGATTAAACTGAGTAGGAGCTGCCAGGCATTTTCACAATGAGGAAAGAAGGATGTGCCAACCTCCTTTACCAATGTGGGCCCGGTGCTGTGTGGTTTTCCCATTTCCCAGTCCCATATGCCCCTGTCCCACTCCTGCCAGGCCACAGAATGCCCGCCAGCTCCTGGAGGGGGCCCAGCTCGCTTTGAGCTGCCACTGCCCAGCAGTGCCAGGCTGCTGCCCAAGAGCTGTCAGCCTTCTCAGCACCTCAGAGATGATAATCCCGAGGGAGCTGTGGAATGACCACTTAGTGAGCCAGCTAGCATCAGGCATGAGCACAAACAGGTGTTATGATGGTACAGTAGGTAAGACTGACTTCTGTTTCAGTTAAGTGTTATTGATATTTTCTTAAGACACTCTGTTTGGTTCTTTGTAGATCTTACTTGCTAAATATTTGGTACAGCTCTAAACTTGAAGTGGTGCATGGTTTCGTTGGGTTTGGTACAGTTGTCCCTGACTCTTTGTGCATAACTGAACACTGGCAGGCTGGGCTGGCTGCACACTGGCCTGTCGAGGGCAAAAGTCTCACACCAAGTCCTGGTCCAGTTATCATACATTCTGAGCTGTGGGATTTCATATCTCTCCTTAGGAGCAATCTCAACTATAGTCAGCTCATAACAGTTTTTAATCCCTTCTCAAGTCTGATCTCCTCTGAGTTTGATTAATGACCTCTGCACTCACACTTCAATTCAGCAATTCAAGACCAGAAGAACACTTCTAAGAGAAGTAAGACTGTATGTTCACTGACGTCTGTTCTAGAGTACGGCTGGGTTCTGTAACTCCAGGCAACTGGACATATGTATATATTCCAGTAAATCTTACCATGAGTTGCAACCTTAAGCAAACAACACCAGCCACAGAATTGTCCTGGTATCCCCAACTCCTGCCCTCAGTGGCTCTGGACAAGGAAATTGCTTGGATTTGCTGTGGACCTCAGAGGGCAAACTGGGACCACAGGAATTTAATGTTCAAGAAACACAGTGAAATGACAGGGGTAGAGAGAACTTTGAAAGAACCTTACTTATTCTCTATGTGTGTGATTGATTTTTTAAGAAAATAAACATCTATTTTTTCTAATTAGCTAAATACTAGGAATTGTCCAGATTTCTTTTTGGAGTGAAACTTGCCTTCCTGGCTGATCATGGCCATCACAGCCTTCTCTGGGCTCTTCTGGTACTGCTTCCAAGGCAAGCCCCCTGGGTACTTGTGTGCAGCAGCCCTCGGTAATGCTCTGTTCACTTTCACCTCTGTGAAGGAATGCATTCTGCTTGTTGCAGCATAAAAGTGCTTTATGTTTGCATCTCCAGGTCGTGTGTGCTAACACTGCAGCCTTTGGAAGCCTGTCTCTCCTTTCTGCTGAGCCCATTACCTGCCTCAGGCACAGTGGACCTCTGTGGTTTGGCATCCCAGGCTTCAGGAGCCCCTTGGAGGCAGTTTGTTCACTGTAACCAACCCCCCCGAGCCAATCATTAGGCCATGATTCCCGTTTACAGAGATAAGTCTTTATTGGAGCTATTGGAAGCAAATGGGACATGGTTCTGGTTTTATATACAGAGAAGTCTGCAGAGTTGGGTTACAACCAGGGGAGATGACCCGAGATTACAGTGCAGATCGTGTTGTGTACAGTCAGTAACAGTGGCTGGCGTACAAACCACAGCACAGAAGCCAAATGAAGCCAAGTGTACGGGGTACAGCAGCATGGGAGGAAGCAACTGAAGGTACAAAGAGCATTCCCTTTACATTTGCAGGCTTTTTTGGCTAGTGAGTAGATACAGCTCAATTTAAAATTCACTGTGCAGTTATTTTTCTTCCCACTCAACTGCTACCAAATTAAGAAAATTTGAATGTTCAGATTACATTTTTAGTGCTATAAATAGCCATGGTTGTTGCCAAATTACTTTATTTGAAATTGCTTTATTTATAGTTGGGAATAGTTTGGTTGTCATTGTTCTCTACTGATTACAAATTGGGAGAAAACAGAAGTATTTTGAAAGTAGTCTGTAATTAGACCACAAGGATCTCTTGTACTTCATTTGGAAGTTTTATTCTGGGTAACTTCTTTGAGAGAGATTTATTGGGAAGGATGGAATTGTCCACCATATTACTCATTTGTGGAATTCGTTCATAGTATTTAAGATTTAGATAGTTAATAGGTCGTACTTCTTTTTATTCAGTGCCATATCCAATCTTAGTTCAAAAATAAACACTCCATCCTCTGTGGATAAATAAATCCATCTCTTGGCTGCAGGTCAGACCTCTATTGGTGAAAGAGATTTAGAAAAATAGACCTTTTCTTTAACGCTTAATACGCTGACTCACAAAGGAAAAGTGAAATTCATTCAAGTCTAGAAACAAATACAGTACAAGTGATTTATAGAATTGCATTCCTTCCCTCTACAAACTTGCTGAGCATGAAACACTGCCCCAAAGCACTGCCTCTTTTCCTTGTCTTGGAGAAGTAATTATCATCAGAAAAGTCACATCAAACTGCACTGCCAGATCTCCTGTCAGAAGGGCTCTGCCTCCTGAGGAGTCTTTGCTTTGGAATTCTTTAGATGCATGGATGGTGGTGGTTTGGGTTACACAAAGGTGATATTTTAGCCCAAATTAGTAGCAATTTTAATTGATGTGGTTGCAACCATTAAAAAAAGCCTGCAAGTTGGCCTTGGCACCAGCCTTTCCTCAAAATCTCCACTTCTGAGACTGCTTCCCATTGCTGCCCTTCTCAGCAAGGGGCTGGTACGTTTGGCAGTACAGGTTTCATGCTCAACTTCATCACTAGGAACTGGACAGGACTTTAAAAAGCACACAGCCCACTGGGACTTGCTCTGCTGTAGTACTTCAGTGCTTTGGAGAGCCCCCAGCCCCAGCAGTGTTGCTCTCTGAGAAGTGCAAGTGTCCCAGGCTGGCTCTGGGGCAGCTGGAGGACGGTGACATTCCGCAGCAGAAGCTGTAGTTAAGCACCAGTTACTGGCCCCTGCAGAGGCTCAAGAGAACAGAATTGCTTCGTAGAGAGCTGGTCGGCCTAGAAAGCTTAGTCAGTTTGATCAATAAATATTGACTTAGGGTCAGGATGAGAAATAAGACACTGCACCTTGGAACTGGAAGACAGAGTCAACTTCCTCCTTTTTCTGTCCAAAAGGAGACTGGCTCCGAAACATTTGTCCTTAAGGACCTCTAGGATGCCTGACAGATAACTCAGTATGTGTGTATGAATGTACCTACCCCCTTTTGCAGGGAGAATGTATGACTGGACAAAGCTCGGAGGCTTTTTTCAGTGATTTTTTTTTTCCAACCATCTGCTCTGTGTCATGTTGTCCCTGAAGGCATGGTTACCCACTCCTAAATTATGCAGCATTGCCCAGAGAATGGCTCTGTAGTTGAATATGCCCTCTGCAGTACAGCCTCCCTTTTCTTCCAGTGTATGTGGATTTCCACGCAATAGAGGTTATTAGAAAACTACACTTGTCTTTATCCTGTTAATTTGAGCAGGGAAACAGTTATGAGTTTAAAAACACAGGAAAGAATCTGTACTGCAAATCAAAATTTTCATAATTAAATTCAGAGGATCACTAACTTCTCAAAAGCTGTACTGCTCTTAATGCTGTTCTCTAGCCCACCGTTATTCTCCTTTGAGCAGAATGACTTTCCATCTGCTTAGAAACAGTTCTCTGTGAAAATAATGACAGAAGAATAAATACTGTCTCTCTTACCCTGACTTTGTTACTTTGCAGGACACTCTCACAAGACTCACATTCTGTTGGGAGTGCAGCAATACACACATTTCGGTATGCATAGATCATTAAATTGTAGCAGTGCCAGTAGTAAAGCAAAACTTGCCAAGATGTCCTGTTCCTCTTAATTAAGCTTGATTTATGTGTGCCTGTTGACTTAAGATGCAGTTAGTGTCCACTGCTGAGATGATGCAGTACCCTGAGTAACTTTGTATTGATTACGCTTATGCAAGCTTGTGCTTTTGCAAGAACACAGAAACGAAGCTCGAAGAAAATAAAGTACATCAGGTTGTTTCCATGGAACACTGTTAATCTATTCATAGCAGCTTCAAAGTATGAAGTTAAAACTTACCTTCTGCTCTACTCCCTTCGAAACAGATGAGTGCTATGATTAACTCCCCTTTAGCTTAAAAAACAGAAGTGGATAGAATGTCAAAATACACTTTGCTGGTAAGATGAACCTGCTTTGTCACAAGGAGTTACACCAATACAGGTGACCTGAAATGTGTACATTACACAGATCATTGTGGGAGCAGTATCTGCTTTCCCTTCTTGCCACTCTCCTCTGTGTAAAGGCAGCTTGTCCAGAATACTCTGGGCATTGCAGAAATAACTCACTGCTGTTCCTTCTGAGGAAATTACTATTATTCCTTTCCCTCCCAAAATTCAACTGCATGCTCTGTATACTGCCTGGAACTGTCTCTCTGTTTTGGGTAGGGCTGCATCAGGAAACAAAACTTACTATTGGATTTCTTGCATTCCTCCTCTGGAAAACCAGCAATCCTGGACTTGTTTTACTGAACAGAAAAACTAAATTCATCTCCTGTAGCATCATCATTAGCAGCTTTTAGCCTGCGGTATGGATAGCTTAAACCTCTTGAATAATTTCTCACTAACTATTGAAAAAGCAATCCCAGCTCTCCCTGCTCATAGTACACAAGGCTGCTGGCTTTCCCCAGCACACATAAACCTCCTGGTTTTACCACAGACTCTCTTAATGGACTTGGAAGAGGCAGTGCAGCTTTCCCTCCAGCTTCTATCTGTGATGCTCTACCTCTAAAACTGGAGAAGGACATTCTCCTTCCATCGTTATCTTTTTTCACTCTCAGAGTACTCTGCTAGAACCAGATGCATTCAGAAATCCCGTGTTCAAGCTGATGCTGCACTACAGCTCTTGAACTGCAAAGCAGCATAAGGCAGCTGGAGCTTCTAGATCCTGGTTAGAGGTATGAATGAGACTTAAGTTTAATTAATTAAAAAATTAACTGCAGCTCTTACTCATTCCAGATCTCTTGTACTAACCAATGAAGAATAGCCAGTTACATTCAATTAATGCCTTTTAAAATTAAGTGTTACTTAGTCTGGTAGAGATAACAATCCAGAGGTTTTCAGAAACATGCAGTTCTGGCTGGTGAGAAAACATTTTGAAGTTGTTCACTTACAGAGCATAGAACAGACTGCAGCTTTAATTATTTTACTGCCCCAAATCTTTGAAGTTAGAAATCAGATAAATTCAGTCTTTGCAGTTAAAATTTTTAAGTGCTCTTTACATTCTGAGAACTTTCACTTCTTGGTGGATTATTAATTAAACATGGAGGAGTACTCCCCCTGAGAAGGCTTCAGTCTGTACAAGAATTTCTATAGACTAGGCTCGATGGGTTCTTTTCAAGTACACAGCTACTGAACTGCCTACCTGTGGTACAGTATATATGACCTTCAATTGAACAGAGTTAAGGCACCAAATACAAGATAAAACAACATCCAAAATAAGAGATATGCTTTAGAACTGCACATCTCCACACACTACTTTTGGACATTCAGCTCTTCAAAAACATCAAGGTAAACAATGTGGTCTGAATGTTTCATGCAATCTCAGGAACTGGAGGAAAAGCCCCATTGAATTTAAACCTTACTGTGTGATGAACTTTTCTCTTACCTAACTCACAGCACTCACAGTAAAGCACTGCCTTGCCTACACAGCATCAGCCGGTCAGGGAGGAAGAGCCCCCTTCCTCCTAGGAAACCCCAGAGAGAGTAGACAGAGGAACAGGCAGATGTGTCCTAGTTGTGCTTTTGTATTATCTCACGTATCAGTTACAAACCAACAAGTGAATCCCATATCTGTGTGCAGAAGCAAGCACCAGAATACCTGGACATAAATAGGTATGGATTCAGATGACACAATTAAAGCTAAGGAAACATCACTCTGGGGTTAAGTAATAAAACAGTTTAGTGATGACAGTTCTCCTAATGCCAAACACTTAACCACTAGCTTAAATGGTTTATGTTCAAAGAAAGTGCAGGTGAAACTGCTGCTGTGGTCCATAGGCACAGGACCTCAGTGCTGGGTTTCTCTGGTGAAGTGCTCTAAAATGACTTTGGCGGAATTTCCACTTCTAGTGGAATGAAACCAACAAGCCATTAGACAAGCTGTTTCCTCTGCTAAGACAGCAGATCCAGCTACTCTGTCTCTTTGCTCTCCTTTAAACAAGTCAATAAAATATCTCATTTTTCACTGGATTATTCAGCAGGAAGCCCAAGAGGGTCTGTGTGCTGAACATTTGAGCTGAGTTGCTGTTTTTTGAAACAGAACAGCCATTCCTAATGGAGCTCCTCAGTGTGGCCAGCACAGAGCTCATTTTCATTGTTTTGATGCCAGAGAGGCGAGGTCTTAGTCAGCCTCATGACTGAGAACAACAATCTGAATTTCATGTTTACACATCTCATCATGTATCCAAAGGAATCCACAGCACCAGAGCTCCTGTGCTGTTTCCCAGAGCCACCGGAAATAGGAGCTGGTTTTGTGAGCTGCTTTGTGACTTGGAACTCAGTGAGGCTGGGACGTAGTTTTCCCTTCATTAACTTCAGGCAACTGTCTTAGAATTTAGCTAAAGGCAAGAAGTTCTAATACCGAGTGAGCATGTCGTGGTATACCAAGCACAAGAGGCAGAAGGAAACTTTACTTGTCTGAGTAAAGACTGAAATACTGTCTTGTCATTTATACAGATTTGGAGAGATGTTCAGCAAGCCCACTTCTAGACTGGCTCAGAAGTACAGATGCAGAATTACAAATGAAGCAAGGGACTTTATTTCAGGGAGTTGGTGGCAGAAAAAACAGGGAGCGCCACGCTCACTGTCCAAGGGACGTTGCCAGAACAGCATCAGAGATGGTATGTTAAAGCTGCTCACATTTATTGCTGTCTTGGATAAAAAGAAGTGACAAGAGAATGATGTCCCATAGCTGAACAGCCAACAGCCAGAAGATTTTTTTTTCCTAGGGTACTTGAAAAATGTTCATGCCCCTCCTCCTGCATTTTCTATATCCTAAGTAATCAGAGGAACTTGTTGTCAGGGAAATTGTTCTCAATAGCTCAATGAAAGCAAAAAGCCTCAAATAATTTTAGATTTGTGCACTTTTCCCCAGTTAAGTTCTTTCAGGGGCTTGAGGGCACAGTCTTTTATTAAGACACACTTTAAACCTTTTTTTCCTACCAGAAGGCAAGTGTTCTTAAAGAAAGATCTTTGTCTCCAGAGATGAGAGATATTGAAGCAATTTTCAGATCTCTGTTAATGAGTAGAAATAGTCCTCTGACACAAGAATAAGTTGAAATATTTGTAGGAAAACTAGTTTCTCTGAAGTGCTTCACAGTGTGATTAAAAGTTTTTAAGAATCTAGATACTAATATGTAACAATTCTGTAATTTGAGAGAATTATTTACTGGGATACTAGAAGATGATCAGAAAAGGCAGGGCAGGAGGACAGAATTCTCAGAAGCAAAGGTATTTAATAGCAGTGAAAGTTGTGGCAGCAGCATTTACAGCACATTAAGTGGGGAGCCATGACAATTGCTGAATCATCTAATTAGCTCACACTGGCTACACGACAGTTAATTAGACAGATTAGGAACCACCTACCCAGGCACAAAATTGCCTTTGTGAGGGTTGGATTGAGCACTGTGTCCAAGAGAAATTGCTTGGGCAGCCAAGGCCTCGTGTTACACATTCCCTTCAGGAGCATAGGCTGGCCTCCCTCCATCCAGCTGGCGAGACGCCCGGGAATAAGGTCACCGTGTTCCAAGTCCTGAATGCGTGCTTAAGGAAGACAGCAAGCACTGGCAGACAGAGAACAGGATGGCAGGAAGCACTACAGATCATGCTTTGAGCCAGCCAAGCCCTCCAAACCAGCCTGGTTACTCTAAGCCCTTCTCTAGGTAGAGCATGCCTGGAGGAATCTCATGTGGCTGGCAAAGCAGGACTGAAGCAGACCCCTAATGCTCACAGGTGTTATTCCAAAGTCAGTGGTGATGTCATTCATTTCCAGTATAGAGAACACACTGAACTGGTCGGTTCTCTATTGTAAATCTCTGGCTTTTAATCCTTTAAGTGCCAGACACCATCTCCCAAAATACACAGGATCATCTGGTTAGCTAAAACTAGCATTAAGGTGGGTAGTGTATAGGCACAGACTTTCCCTGGTCTGCTATTTATAGATGTACTAATTGAGAGGAACTTTTTCAGAATTCTTTTCTGTGAAGCAAAAATTCAAACTGTAAAATTTGTAAAACCATTTCTGCTCCACTGAAAAGGTACTCCAGAATTGGTAATGCCACTGGCAGCTGCACAGAGCATACAGAACCAGATTTACATGTTTGGCTCTTGGGTACATGCAGAAATACAAAGCTCAGTAGCAGTAACACAGACCTCCAACCTCACAGAAAAGGCAATTCAGACCAAGCTGCTGTGAGGAGGCTTTTAAAAAGAAACCTACACATATTATGCAGAAGAAATGAGTTTCTAGTTGTGCAGCAAAACCATGCTTGTTTCACCATTGATGAAGCAGATGTTACCTAAATTACTCATTAGACAATAGCCTGATATTAGGCTAAAGCCTACTGATGGAATTGGCTGCTCTCTCAAATACATCAGGACTTCTGAGCCTGCTCTGTGACCCTTCAATACATGGGGCTGTTTTGCTCAAGTTCCACATCAATGAGAGGGGTTCCCAGGCAATCATGCACCTCAAGGTCTTATCTCTGATTCCAAGGGGCTGCAGAACCCAGGATTTAAGAGTCTGTGTGTGTTTCACATATCAGAAAATGGTTCTCTCCTACTGAAAAGGGAGGCAGCAAAGGCAAGGGGCCATCTCAGACATAAGTACTGCAATGCTTTACTGCATTACAACCAGCAGGGTATTCGAGAAATCTAGAGAAAAAAGATGCAACGACGTTGAGATCATTTAAAAAAAAACAGCAGGAGAGTGGAAAGCTTAGGATTTTAAGAGTTAAAAGAGTGATGACAGAAAAATACAGAAATTCACAGTTAAAGCAATTCTGCTGGAAAGTAATACAGAGGGAGAGATTAAGCTGCCAAGTGCAGTCCACAAAGAGGCAGATCGAATGAGAGTCAGCAAGATGTTTATTATCAGTCCTTGAAGTGGACAGTGCTTGTCAAGCTGACAGCAGTTAAGCTTAGGAAAGGAATATTCAGGAGAAGTTCATTATAATGCACCTTGATGCATATAATATCCTATCTGAAGGAGCAGAGCAGCCTGCTGCTCCAGGATCAGCACTGCTGGGCCTGCCAGGCTCAAAAAGGGACTGAACTGCAGATCCAACCCTGAGTTTGCACCTTGAAGATAACAGCAGATGGAAAGCTGCCCCCTGAACAGGAAAGATGTTCTGATTGCTCATCAGTTGTCCCGCAGATGTCATGGAAGCATTATGTGCTTCCAGGGCCAGGCCCTGGAACAGTTCCTCAGTTCATTTCCCAGGTGCGAGTTCCTGCTCACAGGAGCAAAGCTGACACTGTTGAACAGCTCTTTTTCTCTTACCAGCCTGTGATATCCAGAAATATCCTGAGGAATGGATAACCTATACATGTGTTTACTTACTGAATCTGATGATTCAGTATTAAAATGACATATAGTTTATATTTGCTGTTAGTATTTTGATGCAGACCTTTGGGCTTGTTACACCAGTACATATTCTGTACCAAGTGGTTTTCTGTTTGACACCAGTGTCAACTGTTACCAGTCAGGGGTTGTTCATGTTTTCATCTCTGAATTTAAACCCTAAAATGCTAATTATCAGCTTGCTCCCTTTTGCTTTTTTATTTTTTAACCATTTTTATATAAAAAGAGTTGTTTCCAGCAACTTTAAGTACTGCAAGTACTGCACTTCTGGAGTACTGTACTATGCACCTTTGCATAACGCAAGGTTTAAAAGACAAATAAAAAAATAGTATTTAAAAACTACACATATCATGTGCACCAATAGGTCATAATCCAAACCCATTTTAATCTAAGTAAAATAGTGTTAAAACATTTACTGCGGAACTGAAAACAATTATTTATGGATGGCTGTATCCTAATTTCCAGCTGTAGAAAACCAGAGCTGAGCAAAGGATTCACACAGAGATAAATCCCTGCCTGCCTGCCCTCCTGTCCTGCACTGCACCCACAGGGGGGAAGCAAACCTGGCTGCTTCCTGAATTCATTTGGCCTAATGTAATTTGATCTCTAGATTTTAACTGCAATATTATCCAAGTTGTTCATTCTTCATTTGGAGTTTAGGTTTAGTAGTTTGGGGAAATGATTTCTCTCGTTATTAGTGTCACCCATCTCACACAGCCAGAACCAAGGTCTGGCATTCACAGCAGCCCATGGCCTGGCTTTGGTACTACCCCAACGTGTCCACAGGGATGCTAGGAATGCAGTGCCTGACACAGCAGTATCAACACAGCTTTTTATGCTACACAGGAGAAAAATATTTGAAGGAGAACAGTCTGTTGATAAAACCAAACAATTTCTTAAGTGTTAGTTAATATTTTCTTTTTTAACTGAAACTAGAGTATTTGAATTGGCCTTAAGAAATACAAAGTTGGGATTCAGACCTATGTATTACCTCTTTAAACACTGAGTTAACAAGACAATAAAAACGTGCCGTATACAAGATTGTCACAGGTATATGAGATTTTTAGAAAAAAAGCAATAAAAATATTCTTTAAGCTGAAAATAAAATCTCTTACCTTTTATATCACGATCTCAGCTTACAGTCACTACATTTCTGCTTATTTTATACAAGTGCATATGGCTATGAAGGTCCGGAGAGAATGAGAATAAAGTGGAATTAACCTGCTGAAAACTGCTTAGAAGTCTTAAGCTGCAATATATAGATGTTCCAATACCATTTAAAAAAACATTCACCTTTCAGTTATTGCTGATTGACAATCTCAAAATATCAACATACAAATATTCAAGAGGGAAAAATCTCAGTACATTTAGAGCAGCAAAGGTTTTTGAACTGGATATTTCTCAAATACTGTTTTTTCCTATAATTTGGTGATTATTTTAAGAGACACAAAAGCAATCCACCTGGATTTTCAAGTTCAGGCCTGCCATTTTTGTGCCTCATATCAATGATGGGGGGAAGAGAGAGAGAGAATTTATCATTCAGTTATGTTTTGGAAAAAAATATATGTTCTGGTCTTTTTCTTCTGCCGTTTTGCTACATTTCATGTCTGCTGACATGCACAATGGTACAAAGCACTGCTGCTTCAGGAGTGACCATTGCATGGCTCTGTAGCAACTTCTATAGGAAACATGCAAATAGAGTGTAGTATTAAAATTCTGAAGGGCTTCAATAGTGAAAGTAAAGGCAGATTTCAGTGCTTGAAGCAGCACTCGACCCGGGTTGTGCCGGTTTGGTGTTTGGTTTTCTCCCCTCAACACACCAGTCCTTCCACTTCTAGTGTAAAGAAATAACCAGGAGTATATACACATCTATTGCTATGTACCCAAAGAGAGGACTGTGGCTTGGACTAAGTATTGCTTTTCATTACATGGAGTAAAGTTCAAGAAGTGAGAAAAACACTTTAAAAAAAAAAAAAAGGAAAAAAGCTCAGATTCCATGTCTGAAGTTGAGAAACCTCAAAACGAGCCACGTTTTTCTTGCTTTTAAGACATGTACAAAATGCCATTTGGAGCCAGACAACCTGATGGTTCTAGAAGTCAGAGAAGAAATCTTGAGGGCCCAAGTGAATAATAAAAGGTGCGATGCTGAGAGGCTGGCAATAGGGACTGTCAATGAAAAAACCACCTACAGTGGGAGAAGAGCAGAGAAGCAAAAACCTCACGTTAATTTCTGAGACTGGCTGAAGCTAAAGCTCCATTTAAATTTCTCTGCTCTTTCAGCTGCAAGTGGAGTTTTCATTGTAAAATGGGCACTTTGAATTCTTTGAAGGTATTGAAACATCTAACACTTCCAAGGTTACCACTTTCTAAACAAAGAACTGACAGCTCATCCATATTTTCAGTAAAGCAGAGAAATGTAAAATATGCAGCAAGGGGGCAAGTTTACAATGTGGTTAGTAACTCCCAACAAATGACAAAAAATAAAAAATGACTTCTATAAATCATCTGAAATGACTGCCATCATGTTGGAAAAGAGCATAGCGCCCTTCTTGTCTTTGAAATAAGAACAAGTTTTTGGCTTACAAATGTTCATTGTATAGAATTGGTTCACAAAATATTTTGTTTGGAATTTTACAAAACTGGGGATTCAGGAAAAAAAAAAGGAAACTACAAACAGTTGCCAATCAGGGGAATTCCAGAAGAGAGGGGGAAAAAAATGTGTGCAGAGGAAAGATTCCTTTAATGAATATTTGATTAACAAAAATGGGCTCTGATCAGCCATGCTTTTTCTGCTCCGTGATGGCTTCCTTTCATCCATAGGCCAGCAAAACAGATCAGTGATTTCTGAGCACCTCTCAATTTGGCCCCATGCCCAGCCCCTGCTCTGTGTTCTCTGGGTGACACCAGGCTCACCCTCCCGGGCCATCATCTACGTTTTATTAAAGTACCACCGACACTCAACGGAAGCGAGAGCTACGGCAGAAGGAGAACCATGGAAATGTAAACACATTCCTAAGCACAGATATTTAGCTTAAGAATAACAGCTGCAGTTAATTCCAGGGAAAGCAGCCTGTTCTATAAACCACCCCTTATTCAGCTTTTCTATTTCTCTCCCTCTAAGGGGGCTGTGGGGAGGAGGAACTTTGGGTTGCTTTAAGCACCGCTCTTACAATACCCTCAACACAGATCCAGCTCCCCTTGCCTCAGCAGCAGCGTCTGTTAGAGAACAGGGGACAAAGGCAAATCTTTGAAAGAGCAGGAACTAAAGCCAGCCTATGGGAAAGCAACGGGCGAGGGCTGAGGAGAGAGTGCAACCAACAATGCTGCTTATTTGTGGGGTGATACCTTAATAAAGACACTGGAATCCCTTGTTAGAGCCCACAGCAGTCCACAAGCCATGGAGACTCCAGTCGTGGAGCTGGGGCCTATCCTGGAATTTCAGACAGGTGCACACACTCCTCGTCAAAAAGAGGACTCTGGGTTTGAGCACCAACTCATAAAAAAGTACTGGCCTATGGCTGAAGTGTGTCACTTTTCACAGCAGCACTCAACAAGAACTGGGACAATTAAATAGCAAGTTTTCATGGGGACCTTGTTGCTGCTTTAGATTCTTATACATGTAAGGGGGAAAAGGAGAACCTTTGGTTTAATATATAATCGACAAATAAAATGCTTTCTGTAGAAATGGTGGATGGAAAATCAAGGGTGGGCAGACAATCTTAAAAGTGAAGAAGGCCACAAGAACAAGTGGAATTTTTTTTCTTTTTTTTAATCTTTTTTTTTTTTTTTTTGTAAAAACAGAAAAGAAAGGAAAACATGTTGCTTTTGAGCTCTAAAGAACCTAATTGTAACATTATTGTTGTCCTTTCTCTGGGCAATACAGGTGTAAGGTGTATCCCTGGAATTGCATCCTTCTGTGGGAACTTCCTTTAATACTTGTTTAATACTTGTTTCACAGAATGCAGCCTTATACAGAGACAGACTAATTCCCTTTGTTTCATTTGTTTTTCAGCATTTTGCGTATGAGTGAAAAGTCTTCTTGGATAATTAAGACTGTGTCTAAAATCACAGTTACAGTATGCTGATCTATAAGGAAACTCAGGTACTGATGCTTAACTATAAAAAATAAGATAAAACAATATCTTAACCCATATTTTACTAAGTTTATTACACATCATAATATTTACAAAGTTAAATGTTAACTGTAAAGTTTCTATCATGTGGTTTGTTGGGTTTTTTTTAATTTTTATTTTTGTTTTTTAAAGAACTATGCCCTGCATTTAATAACCCTACAGCAAATACAGGTCATTAACTGAGTCTGTGTGACTGCATTAGGAAACAGGCAGTACTCTTGTGTTACAACAAAACAGTTTATTTGTGATCAGTGTTTTATATTCTATACATCCTTCACAAATTTAATTTTACATAATCGGATACTTCATTTAAAACGTAAGATTTAAGCTTCTAGTTCTTCCCTATAACAGAAGGCTGGTATAAGTTATTTGAAAATGAGGTAACATTTCACAGAACATTTTTTTCAAGTTTTAGAGAACTAAATTTGCATTTTGTTAAAATCAAAAAGTAGGAAAAAGATGTTTCTTTACAAATGACTTTGCTCAAGTATGTGTTCAAAGAAAACAGGATAAAAAGGCTTTTTTTCTTCTAACATTCTGTACTGTACTGTGTTGTTCAATCAATGGGTATTAGCTTCTGCCATTTGCTAAAAGAATGAGTAGTGGGGAACGGGGTAAGTTGGGAATTTCATAACTGGTAACAGAACCATTCTCTTGGGTAAACCTACAGAGAAAAGAAAGGGAGAGGACTCCAAATAAGTTCAGCAATCCAAGAAAGTCAGATAAGAGCTTACAGTAGTGTTCTCATTAACCTTTTCCAGATCAGTCAGTCAATGTGATGTCAGGGTGCAGAGTCCCATAAACAGTAACACTTCACCACTTTGCACTATTTCAGACAGATGGTTATAGCTTAAAGTCTGCTTTATTTTTGTCCTGGTGTTTGATAAAATTAAAGGAAGTGATATTCTCAAAAGCAGAAGATGTATTTGGACCTGAAGCTCTATTTCATAATCTTTATGGTAATTAATCTCTACTAGCTTGTTCTACGTTGAGGTAATTTCACAGGCCAGTTGCAATTGCAGATATTCTAGACAGGCACTGCTGTGCATAAAATACAACTCACAGGGAAACTGTTCAGCAGTTTTGATCAGCATCCAGGTAGGTCAGCCAAAAATCAAGCACCTACAGTAAATTCTGCATCTGCTTCCTTATTCTTCCTCTCCTATGTTGAAGTAGTAAAACTGGAAAGATTGACATCTGCCTGATTTCATTATTATTTTAGAGTTCTTGTGGCCTCACAAACTTCTGCACAATTAAACGTTTGTTTGGTTTTTTTAATCTTGCCTATTTAAATTCTAGTATTTAACCTATGTATCCATTTAGAAATCACAAAGCAGCAACAGCAGGTATTCCAGAGCACCAGATGATCAAAGTGAAGTTTCCCAACATGCAACAGCTTACAAAGGCAAGGAGACATGTTTATCTTACAGCCAAAAAGCATTATCCCAGAACTTCGCATCACAATCATAAGACATTAGGAACAGAAACTCTTTATGTGAAAAATGGGGGCATCCAATTCCACAATGCTTTGAAGTCAGTGATATGTCACATATATACAGCTAAGTGCTTAAAATCCAGCTCCCAAAATACGTAGAACGAGGAAAAAAAACACAAAACAGAAGGAAGGAATGAAAAAAGCAAGAAAAGCTGCAAGGAGACTTGGTAACAGTTGTATTCCTGCCTTCAGCAGGGAAAGGATTCCTCATGTCACAATGTGTCACTGCTTGTAAAAATACAGACATGCATATACCAGTAGTCCTAATTATACTCTGAGCCTGTTGCTTGAAATGAACCAAGGGGTTTTTTTTAAAAATCCATACCCCAAACCAAATTTCCTTTTATTTTTCTCTGAGAAAACATGTTGCTGTTCCTTGTGTGATGCAGCACAAAGGACAACACTCCATGGGCCAGCCCTGCTGCCAGCTGCCCTTCTGTCAGAGCACAGGGCCAGTCAGCAGGTGTACAGCTAGAGAGGTTTGCTCCAATTCTGGAGGCAGAATTCCACAGTGAGCACAGCCCATGGGCTCATTCTCCCTCTCTGTACAGAACTGGACTAGCTGGTCCCAGTCAGGCAAAACAAACATTTTCCATAAAGCAGCAGCATTTTTGCTCTGTTAGAGCTCATACTTCTAGAAAAGTCATGTAATTGACATTTCAAAATATTTTTAACTTTTATAATGATATCAGGGGAGTTGGTATTGCCCAAGTTAGACAGATATAGGAGGAATGACTAATTACAAATGCTAAAAAGCAGAAGTTTCCCATATGAAAAACTCCAGGCCTTGAAAGAGGCCGGTCATTTGAGCAGCAGAGTGTGACCAGTTCCTGCCACAGGACAGGCTGGTGGGACTGGTCCTGGTGGGCTCACACTGTGTGTGCCAGGACATATCACTGACTCCAAGCTGCCCTGCTCCCATTGCCACATAAACCTCATTCAAAGTAACCAAAAGGGCCGGTTAGAGGAATGCATTGTTAGTCCAGCATAAAACAAGCCAGTGGGGAGGGAGAAGCCGAGTTAAGAAAAACCCTTCCATCAGAGCTCTCTGGTTATCAGCTCATTTTACAATCTCCATGAAACCAGTGCTTTGCCAGCCTAATAGAACATGTTTCATAGTGAAAAGCATTGTGGCAAATGACCGTGTCCTGGCTGCCTCACAGACTGATTGCGACCTGTACCAGCTACCCAAAACCCATCCTGGTGTCCCAAGCAGTGGTGTTTTAGCCTGCAGAAGTGGAAAGTATTTGCCCATAGACTCCAAAGAGTTAACAGCATTAAGGGAGCTTTGTCCACAAGTCACTTACACTTGGGGACAAACATTTCACCAATGTTACTGTAATGCTGTTTAGATAAATCTGGGTCAGAGATGCTGAAATAGGCCCTTCGGTAGTCTTTGAATGGAGCACAGACTGGCTGTAAAAAGTAAGGGAACTACTTTGACTGGGTTCCAGTATGAAGGGAACAGGCAATTAGAACAAGCAGTCCTTCCACAGACCAGGCAAAGCAGAGGCAAAAAGCTACTCCAACCAAAAAAGAACCACAAGGTTATGGCATAGAAGTGGTGGTGTTGTCATGGTTTAAGAGCTTAAATCTCTTTGAATTTCTCCTTGGACTGCCACATTTGGACTGCCACAACAGTTTCTGCATAATTTCTAAGGCGTTAATTACAGAGCTGTACGTACCGTAGGCTGGTGCTGCTGTGCTGTATCCGTATGGTGCTCCATAGCCTGCAGGGAAACAGAGGAAGGGAGAGGGTCATTCCCTGCACACCTGCACATGGGCAGGGACCCTGTGCCTGAAGCAGGAGCATAGCAGAACCAAACTCACATCAATACATACAAATATTACTGAAAACACTGAGATGTTCCTATGCGGTGGCCTGAAGAACAAGCTTCCAGATGTTTGATGCTCAAACCTCAGCATCAAAGAGTTAAAATTCCCTATTTCATTTCCTCAGCATTTTATTTTCCACCAAATCTCTCAAGTCTGCACTGTCAGGGCATGGAGTTGGCGTGACACAGACATCCCATATTTGCTTATGTTCTTCTTAAAACACAAATGCAGTCTATGCAGAGAACAGTAATTTTCCTAAATTTCCTTTAAAAGGAGAGTGCTGGATGCCTGTGGCAGATTTCACGTCCCCCTCAGTAAAGCTCCTGTGAATTCTGCTTTCTCTGCCATTTCTAACAGACAGAGTTCCACAGAAGACATGTGAACACCTCCACACAAACAGATCATTTTTCCCCAGAGACCAGTGTGACTCTGAAGTACTTGAGAGAAAAAGCAACACAGGTAGCACCAGCATTGGTTTCTATGTGCCAGTAGTTCATGAAGGCTTTACAGGTTGGTTTGTTTGGTTTTTTTTTTCTGGTGAGACTGCTGGTGTCATTCTGCAAAGTAAGAGATTTCTGAGAAGAATAGGGGATGGAGAGAAATAATCTGTGAAGGCCAAGGCCAATAAAAGCTTAACTACAGCAACTGGGAAATTAAACTTATTTCTGGAATAATTCCACACTGGCAAGAAGCATGCCCCTGGCAGATTAAAGTGTCTCTTAAATGACTCCTCAGGCAGACAGACAGTTCCAAAAACAATGTTAACAGCCATTAAAAATGCATTACTGGGTTTTAATATTTAAAATGACATGACCATACAGGAACAATGAAGATGACATTCTGCCAATGGTGGCAGGCAGGAAGGCTCCCAAACAACAGAGCTGTGCTATTAGCACGTGTGAGCTGCTGGAGGGCATAATTAGAGCTCATGCTGTAATCTGAAAAACTGAGCTTGAGGACTAGAAGTGTTATTTTTTGGAAACTACTGTTGGATTTGCTTTGACTAAGGCATCTTCAGCATCTCATTCTTAAAAATCTGTGGTTCTTAAAACAAGTGAAACAATGTCTCTGGATTCCTTTCACATGTCACCCACAAACCTCAGACGTGCTGTAGAGTCACAAAGGAAATGCACTTTGAGAAGTAGTTTGAGGATGGAGAAAGTGACCATTTCATGAACATTTTCTTATGAAAATGTGAAATAGGAACCAGAAGCCCTTGGATTTCAGAAGCCATTTCTGCTAATCAGAACAATGCAGTACAGATGATGACTTCTCATCAGCCAGAGTATGAAAATAAATTATTTTATTTCTAGCCACCACAGAAGCTACTAACAAATGCTTCCAGGTGGAATTAATGTAGAGGGATTTTGGGAGCTCAAGGACTCTTGAGCCTGCTGACTTGATGTTCACAAAGGATTCCTGGAAAGGCACTCCTAATGCTAACCAGCACATGATCCAGAAGGTTCTTAGGTAGGAAGAGAATTTTGGGAATTGTGCCATGGCAGTGAACTATGAAGACAAATCATAAAATAATAAAGCCAGGAAAGCCATTATGCCCATATCTGCGTGCTCTGTGCACACAGAGCTCTGAGCTGCACACTCATAAAGGATACACTCTGCCAGCTTTCCAGCTCTTTGATTTATTTAAACCCCCTTGAAGCCTTCTGCTCCATCTCAGATGGTTAAGGAAATCACTTGCACAGGTGAATAACAAACATGAAAAAAGAGCACCCCAGCAGACAAATACTAAACTATCAGCTCCAAGGGTGGTGCCTTACCTGGTGTTATGTATCCAGTAGCAGCAGCTGCCCCAACAAATGCCCCTCGTGTTAAAGCACCTCGTCCTCTGCCTCGAACAGCCTGGACTGCTGCAGAAACAGCTGTATTGACAACCCCTTTAGTCTGCCCAGAGTGACAAAAAATAGCAGTTCAGAGAGTGAAAGTGTTGCTGGAATACAAGGCCACCTGCATTAAATCACCCCCTTTGAGAGGGCTCTGTAAACATGCCTGATATGCCAGGCTGGCTGAGCGCAGACTGGAGAGTGCTGTGCCAAAGGATGTGAGTGACAGGGACACAGCAGGGCCCTGGCCCTGACACTGCCTGCAGAGCCCAGCACGTTCCCCGTGCTCAGCCCTGGCAGTCCCTTCCCTCAGACTGTGTCTTATTTACCTCACATTTGGGCATGATTGAACACTGTTGGCTTCTGAGCTTCTGGCTTCTCTGCTGCTCCTCCCTGCTGTCCTTCCCACCTCCTTACAACTTTCCTCAACCTACAGCTCTGGTTTTACATCTCCCTTACCCTCTTGAACCCACGTAACTGTAGCAAGGTCAGGATTTCACCCCCAAAAAACCAGCTCATGAGAACACCAGCCTGTGTTAACCTCACTTTACTAGAATGCTGCCTTCTGTATCAAAAACCAACCCAGAGCTGGGATAATGGTCCAAAAAGCAAGTGACACTTCTTACCTGAGGAAGAATCTTCTTTTTCTTGTTATTTGCTGCATTAGGCCCAGAAAACAGTTTTTCAAGTGCTGCTAATGCAGCACTTGCTTTTGCTACTTTCTTGTTTGGGCCTGCACCTCTGAACTTCTGCCCATCTACTTCTACCTGAAAATTAAGACATGAGTTTATGCCTAGTATTGACCCACAGGAACGCCATGCTGCACCCACTCAGCTGATGTGCCACCCATAAAGAACTTCAGTAGGAAAAAAACATCCTTAGTGTTTTATGTGACAAATTTCTATTGATTCTAGATTTGAAACTGCTAAAGGATACCAAGGTGATCCTGGAAACCAGTGTGTCATAGATACTGGGAATCTGGAAACTACAAGCACAACTCAAAGAGGACCAGTATATCTGTTGGATACTGGATTTAGCCCATACCCTGGAATCTTCTTTGTCACGAAGTTTGGGGCTGTCAGAATCCAGTTTGAATTCTCACTGTATTTTCCTAAAGTAGAAAGGCTATTCCTTTCCCCAGCTGAATCATCACAGCAGCAGTGAGATACACAGCCTGAGAAATCACCACCACAGAAGTGCATTGCAAAAGGCAAAATAGAAAAAATGTGAGCTGCAGCAGCAAGTGACTCTGCTACACCATAAACAACCCCTCAGCAGCTGCACCTCTGCTCCACTCACCTCCATCACAAAGCGCTTGTCGTGGCTTCCCCCCGTCTCGGAGATGAGCTCGTACTTCAGGCCTCTTCTCTTTTCATTGAGCTCCATCACCGGGTTTTTGCCACTTGCTGTGAGTATGGGACCCTGAGTTCTTACCTAGAGAGAGATGCAGGGTGTTACTTCAGAGCCTTTCTCTCTTCAAAGGCAGCCAAACCTCTGCACACCTGTATCACAGGTAACACTGCCCTGGCTGCAGCACAACTTGTGATGCTGGCACAGCAAAGGGCAAGTCTAAAGAACAGCAGGACTTTGGTGTCACAGAAGTTACACCCATTTATTTCTGTTGGTGAGGGTTACTGTCCTCATGGCCTGGTCTGGTGCTTGCACGAACTAAACATGACACCAGCTGCACTTGGAATTGCAACCCTGAGAGAACCCCAGCTGAAGGTGGGGCCATGGTGTCAAGTTGCTTGAAATCGAAGGCTTTCACACCGAAAGGAGAGACTGGCCTTCCCAGCCCTGCACTCGTCTCTGCTGTTCCATCTCATTATGTCCTGGCACTACCAAGCTCAGACTGAAGAAATCTCATGCCCTGAGTCAGGTGTTTCAGTAGAAATGTCTGGAAAGCAAGGTAAAGCTGAGATGTCAGCACACCAGATCAGTCTGCAATAGAATTCTCTCAGCTATGGATAAAAAGAGGGCAGTTCCATTAAAAATACTCCATTTCCATTTCCCTGGAAACTTCTCAGTGGAGTGAACACGTATGTGGTTTGTTATCCACGATTACACACGGTCTGGAAATTGTCTCCCAACTGAAGAAATTTATGTTTTACCATTCTGACAAGTAGAACAGATAAAAAATAACCCAATGAAAAGTGAAACCCCAAACCTTACACTTGTATCATTTGTACTTTCAATGCAATCCTCACCTCTAGGGTAGCGGAGGTGTCAGCTGTGGAATTGCCAGTATTATTATTGCTTGAGATTGAAGACGTTGTTTCATTTTTACCTTCAGTATCTGATTTTTCATCAGAACTTACACACTCCACATCTGCATCAAAACCTGTTGGATACCCCATCGCTTGTAAAACCTACAACAAAGCCCCAGGAAATGAACTGTGACAGAGGCAGCAGAACAGGAGCAAATACAAAGCTGATCACAACACAACAAAGAGTCCACCATACTCTTAAAAAAGTCAGAACGCTTAGAATATTAGTTTTCTCCTATTTGAAATGGAGATATCCATTTCAGTGGCTATCAGTAGGGAATACAGTATCAATGGGGAAAATAATTTCAGGTATCCAAAAGTGGAATCAATACAAAGCAGAATTTTAGTCTTAAAGATACTCATGAGCATCATTCATCCTTCTTTAGAATTCATTGTAAAGTAAGAAACTGAAGACACTGTTTAATGGCCTTATAAGGCAATAGTTTCATGCACAATTTCCCCCCTCTCTGTGTCTATGGACAGATCAAGAGATGGACTGTGGGGCAAATGTGACAAACAGTCTTGTGAAAATTAAAGCCTTGTACAAGATGGTACTTCTGGAGCTCAGTTCCTTCAAAAACATCCTCCATGAGCAAGGCCAGCCTCTCCGTTAACCAGCTTCCTGATCTTGCTGCACAGAGCTACCACACATAGGGCATAGGAAACTGAAAGGAACCTGAAGTTCTGCTGAAAATTTAGAGCCAAGAACAAAGTCTCCGAAAACGACTGTGTTCAAACCCTGAGCTGAGAACTGCCTGGGTAACCCCCAGCTCAGCTCCCATGCAGTTGGAGTACATCTGGCTGTGTTTTCAGGGCTTCTGCATTTTAAAAAGGTTCGATTAGAAAGTGGAATCTCACATTATTCCCTCTTATAAGACTAGGAAGGCAGGGTCTGGGTCTGTTGAGAAGGGAAAGAAAGAAAAAGAAAAAATGCAAGTCTCAACCACACCACCCATTTCCTCTTGGCTTGAATCACGAATGTTTTGATGTGTAAATTTAGAGAAAACAGAGCTGGGTCGGCACCAGCACAGATCTGGCTGACGCAGAGAGGTTCAAGGGCAGAGCAGTCACAGTTTTTCAGGGCAAGTGGGTTTTTTGGGCTTTTTTTATTGTTTTTTAAACTGCAGGGAGGAAGGCAAAATAAAAGAATGAGGTAGAAGGTCTGGAAGGACACACATGCAGAGAGCTACTTTTCCTGGAGGAATAACACATGCCCTCAGATATTCTGGACACTTTGAACTTGAAAGCACATAGGACAATGGGATTTTCAAAACTGAAATCAAAGGAAAGCAGAAAGTTGCCAGATGAGGATTCTAAAAGGAAATTCTTGTTCAGAACAAAATGAGGCACAGAATGACAGATGGGCCTGTTCCTATCAGAGCAGTTCTATTAACAGATGTTGTTTCATAGACTCGTTTAGGTTGGGGAAGACCTTTTAAATCATTGAGTCCAACCCTCCATTACCCCAGCCCTGCCACGCCCACTACTGAGCCATGTCCCCCATGGTGGATGCTCACACTGGGCATTCCAGTCTGTCCTGCTGTCATGTAGAGCACCTCTACAGGAAGCAACAGCAGCTTGACCACTCTCTGAATGATACCAAATTTCCTACTGGAAATTTGACTGGAAAAATCATGTCCATGGTTTACCCAGTACACAGTGGTACTCTTCAGGCACCGAGGACAGAACTCTATTTCCAGGAGCTCACAAGCCAGGAATGGACACAGATAAGGAGGGCGAGAAAGAAGCAGCCACCAACATGCCATTTCCAAACCAACAGGAGGGAGGAGTGGAACAGAACACAAGTAAACTCCTGCCATCCAGAATCTGACCACCACATTCAGTCCACTGCAACATGAGCTGACCTGTAGAGTCCCAGGAAATTCTTCCCCCCACTAGCACAAAACCAGTGATGCTCTTTGAACCATGCCCAGCTGTCTTTAGAGCACACAGTGAGCAGCTCAGCCTAATGATTTTTTTTTTTTTTTTTTAATTTTGAGCTTGCATACTACTAGTTCTAAGCACATTTCATACTCCATCCCAAGATCTGGGGTTAGCAGATTACTTCAGGCTGCCTTACCTTCACTGCCACATGGAGCTTGGCTGTTTTCTTAGAAGGTCCTGATGCTTCATAAGTCGTACCATCAACATCTACAGACATTGTGAAGACTGGGGCATGGACTGGACCAGACTGTGACAGCAGCTTATACTGAAGCCCTGGCCTGATTTGGTTCAGCCTCATCAGAGCATTCATGAGATCTATTGCTTTACTATCTAGTACTAGTACAAGATAGTAGAAGGGATGGGGGAAGGAGGGGAAAGGAAAATGAACAAAACAAGATGAACAGAAAAATGAAACAGTTTGCATTTCAGTGCCTTCTGTCTGTATCAAGGAGCAAAACCACCCCTCAGCCTCTCAAGAGAGTGAGGAGAGCCACAACATGGTTAAGTCTTTAATAAGCCATTCTAATTCGGGGTACCAACTATAACGACCTGGTTTTATATTAACACCATTGTGCTGCAGCTAGCTGTATTCCTCCTGGCTGCTGTAAAAGGAGTAACAAGTTTTATAGCTAATGGGGAACCACATCCAGAACTGGCATCCAAGTAGCACAATGAAAATAGCCCCCAGAATGACTGGATCCCAGCAATGCCAAGAGACTTCCAGTCTGTGCATATGTGCAACATCAATGTTTTGCAGATTACACATTTTATTTTCCTTGTGGGAGATCTTGACAGACCAACACCTAACTCAGGAAGGAGAAGAGTGAAGAGAGAGAACCTTCACTCAGCAAAGTCACTGCCATACTTTAAAAAGACCCCACAATACAGGGATGTTACCAATAAAATACCTCAGCTGCTTGGGCAACTTCAGTTCTGGTGTAACTTGATGGGTAATCCCATTTAAAAATGCAAATCATTCAGTTGGTAAAGCATGTCAGGGGAAATTCAGATGCACAGAGATGTGTTTGACATTCTGAATGCGGGGTGATAGAGACAACAATTTTGTTCAAAGACTTTTTCACATGCTCTACCACACCAACACAGAGAAGCTTTTAAAGCAGCTCCCCCTGTACAATAGATCTTTAAAAACAGAATGAAGAAGTGCTGCACTTACTTTTCCTCAGATTACGCTTCATCTTTTTATTTGGATCTTTATCATCCCCAACGCTGTCTTCGAACGGTCTCTTCAGAGCAGATGAGCCTGTACCTAGGGTATAGAGTTCCTTGTAATACGGATGTGCCATTAGGAAAACACGATCCCACAGCAGGAGTCTGATTAGTCCCACACTGTTCCCTGCTTGTTTATAGAGAAAAGAACTCATCCATCAGTCACAGCTTTCTTATTGCTACATGAAAGCCAGTACTGGTTTACTGCTCACTCTACCAGGCCAAGCAGCACCTCTGTGTCCAATACGAGGTGTGGGTAAGGACTGCAAACCTTCAGTGCTGTTTTCCACATTTAGTCTAAGCAAGACCTCCAGCAGTATTGTTTTTACAAAAAAATACACATGGATTTTTTTTATTAGATATTTATTGTTTTCTAGGAAGAATATTTGAGTAATTGCTGTTATGGATACTCATTATATGCTTTTTGACACATCTACAGTCTCTCCTCACCAGCATAAGAATCAAACACTACTTCTGTTCTTTGGATGCCAAGGGACTTCATGCTTAAAGATAATCATCAGCTATATTACGGCTGTTCTGCCTCTCGTCTCTTGGTATTTCTTGAGAGCAGAACTTCCAGATTTTATTCTCACAATGAAATATTTAAAAGAAAACCACCCCACATATAACAAAGAAAAGCTTCTACTTGACATTCACAACACATAATTCAGAACTTCACCCATTCTAAATTAACTCCTAGTTTACTGCCCGATTAGTGACTTTTGGAACAAATAATACCTACCTTCTTTGTCAGTTACTGACCAGGAATATTTCTGAAATGACTTATTTGATGGGAGGGGATCCATTTCCAAAACTTTATAGATCTGCCCAAAGGCTGATAATCTGAGTGCGTGCTGAAAGGGACAGTAGAAACACAAATTAATCACAGCAGGATTTCACCTCAGTTGCCCAAGTTTTTTACTAAGTCTTTAGACACTAAACTACTTTGGTGGTTTTGACAGACAAGCTGGCCTCTGCAATAGCTGTGGAAAATGCTAATGTCTAAAACCAAACTCATGAATTTCTGTAGCACAGAGTGCAGGGCATGCTGACAGGGAGCCCACCCAGGGGCTGTGTGCTGGGAGCAGAGGTGGGTACACAGACATCCCACTGCCTCCAAAAGGGTAAGATTTCACACACATTTAACTCTTGCACTCCTGAACTAGGTTTATCCTTTCCAGGATAGTGCAGCACAAGAACTGTCAGGACTGCCATGAAAACAGCCATCCTGGCAGACAATAAACGGTGCTAATGAGCTGAATTCCTCACTGTTGCAGCACACACAGAGTTCCCTACCTGAGCACTGTGTGTAATGGCTTCTTTTTGCTGAACTGTCATGTACGACAAAGCGTCCGTGGGCTCGCGCTCGCAGGGGTCGTGCAGCCCCGGGCCCCCTGGCAGGGAGAGGAACGGGATTACTGAGGGGAATGAGCAGCACTGTGCAAACAGGGAATGACAGAGCAGCTGAGCCCAGCTGCTGCAGAGTGGGCAGCACCCCTTCTCCAGCAGGGACTCAGGCCTCACACAATGCACACTGACATGAGGTTTTATAGCCGTGCAGTGGCCACAGACCTTATCAGGGTAAACACTGCACATAGATAACACTGACTGAAATCAGTAGGTCTGGAAGAGAACACATAACTTGGACAGATATGTAGATTTCAAGGAATCTGTAAGAACCAGATAATCATTAAGTCTATTTACCTGCAACCTCTTAATGAGGTAGGGTTAATTTATAACAAATCTAACATTCCCCGTTAACTTCTCTGCAGTGGCAGTATCATTCACATAATGACCACTGTCAAAATCCTTCTTTTAATTTTAATGTTAAAGAAAAAAGCATTAATTTCACTGCATGGCAGGTTCAGAGCTCACAGCAGGCATTTCTCGTGTAATTCTACAGCAACAGCTAAATGTTAAGGTGGGCTGACCATCCCTTTGTGTTCCTGGAGTTGATTTGGCCCCTTACCAGGAAGCAGAATTCCAGATGCCAAACACTCCATCACTCGTCGCAATGCTTCCCCAGCGCCCAAAGGTCTATTACAAGTACCTATAGATTTTTCACATATAAGCTCGAGTGGCTAGAAGACATTAAATTACGATTAGTATGGACACAAGGGTAACTGTGACTGCAGTTAAAAATGGAGGGGCAGAGGGGATGAACATTCACATCAGGTCACTTTGTTTGTAATCCATTACAGGTCTAAGGGACAAAGACCTGCCCCAGAGGAGGTCACGTCCTTGTGCAGGGCACATGTCTTTGTTCCCTGCTCTGAGTTACCTTTTGAGGAACCAGCTGCTCTCCATGTCAGCCCAAAAAGTCAAAAAGGAGGGGTCTCTAATGTCAAGCCAGATGAATGTTCTGCTCCCAGAGGGTTTTCAGTTCCACACACGAGAAACACCACCTCTGCTGCCCTACAGAGCGTTCCTCTCCAGGCACACAGAGCAAACCTGCCCCAGGAGTGGGCAACAGCCCCTGGCAGGAGTGGCATTGTCAGGGGAGCAGGAGAGTTTTGGGAGACTGAACAAAAGGGATGGAAGGCAACAAGTAGGAGTCTGTTGCCAATCCTCTGAGATGTGCGAGGCCCAGAGCAGAGTGTCCCTTCCCATGGGGATCAGTGTGTCCCTTCCCATGGGATCAGCGTGTCCCTTCCCATGGGATCAGTGTGTCCCTTCCCATGGGATCAG
>VXBQ01014082.1:156119-188939 GCA_013400175.1 Phainopepla nitens | reverse complement strand
TTCCATGGGATCAGCGTGTCCCTTCCCATGGGGATCAGTGTGTCCCTTCCCATGGGGATCAGTGTGTCCCTTCCCATGGGGATCAGTGTGTCGCAGACTTGAGGACTACTTGCCTTCTCTCCCCTACACAGGGAGCAGTTAAGGGGGAGTAAAGGAACAGGGGGGGAAGGAGGAGTCTCATACAAGACTGCTTTCTCCAGTCCAGACTGCTACAACTCTCAAGAGATCAGAGACATGACCCTGTGGCCTTCAGCTCTTTCTGTACTTACCCAGCCTTTCAGCGGTGCCCATGTGGGGACTCTGTTGCACAAATCCCGCAGAATACGAAGGACAATTACACATGATTTTAGTCCATTTGCCCTGGCCTAAAACAAACAAAATGATTCCAATACGCCTGCAAAAGCCCGGTCTTCAATTTTGCTTTTCTTTTTAAATGCACAGAGTCCTGGGATAGATTTTGTTTTAAATTATTATTACTTAATACTTAATCAGCTTCATGCAAAATACAAACACTTATATAAGGGTACACTTGAATTTAGAGAGATGTATAAAAAGGCAGCGAAATGTCA
This sequence comes from Phainopepla nitens, assembly GCA_013400175.1. Classification (NCBI taxonomy): domain Eukaryota; kingdom Metazoa; phylum Chordata; class Aves; order Passeriformes; family Bombycillidae; genus Phainopepla; species Phainopepla nitens. The sequence continues at coordinate 188,370 of VXBQ01014082.1, read as the reverse complement.
AGATTGCTTTTGTAGCCTCATGACAACTCTGGAGCAGCTGACTGTCTCCCTGTCTCGTTTGCCCTCGCACAGTACAGCACTGGCTTGGAATTCTAGACCTTTGCTCTAGGAGGGACTAGTCAGAAATTAAAGAGGCATTAAAATTAAAACTGTCTCAAATTAAACCTCTCAAGGCTACAATAACAACAAGGTAAGAACAAAGAGCCAACCTGAAACCATTTGGCGTGCCGCAGAGACGCCAAGGCCTCCAGGCATTTCTGCCTGTCCAATAAGTCCGGAGGATCTTTCATCGCAACATTATCTACTGGTAAAAATGGGATAAAAAGAGACAGATACAATTTGACCAAGGGGTTTCTGTCACAATACAAAAAGAGCGGCAGCATCTCAATGAGATAATAAGACTCCCAGAATTTAAGTGCACCGTGTTATTTAATTTAAACAAGCCATTAAAGGTAGTAAATGTGCACGTGTGCAACAGAAGCAAAGGCATTCACTCCTTGTAAAATAATAGTAATAATAAAGATGGCCACTGCTACAGACAATCTGGGATCTTATTAAAAATGTAGAACACATTTCAGGGCAGAAAATAGCTCTATAGCACTTTTACTTTTTTTTTTCTGTTGGGATATATTGGGCTTTTTTTTTTCCTCTTCTTTGTGACTTTTATTCCACAAAGGTGCCACAGAATTTCAAAGCTTCTTTGGACAAGAGGAAGATATTCTCAGGGGGTGGTAAAAAAAATGTAATAGGTAGAAAGTGAAATTACATCCATGCAATTGTTGAGAATTCAAAAGAAAAACATTGAATATATTTGAAATATTATTGCATGAACAGTACTAGCCAGTATAATTCAATGAAAGAAATATACAGGAAATGCTAGCACAGTACTTTAGTTTGATTAGTCTTTCATATAACCACAGCATATGAAAGAGTGGGTTTGGTAACTTCCAGGTCATTAATGTATTTGAGAGGAAGTGCCCTGGTGTAAAAGTTTCCCAACAGCAACTGAAACCAACAGAGGAAATTCAAAGATGGATTTGAGAGACAAGACACTGATATTTTCTGTCCAGGTTTACACTTTTTTGCCTTCCCCCCCTCCCCCTTCCTTTATCAACCAACTTGTAACAAACTGCTTTTAGCAGCCATATCCAATTCTACATTAAGGGGAATTCTCTATCACTCCTTTCTTCTGTATTTATTTTATTTTAATCCAAAGGAGTTTGTAACATCTGTATTCTCTGGAAACTGTATAAATGACAGATTCTACATTCCTGTGAAATCACATGACAAAGATACTAGTTTTAGCTGATATTGAGAACAACTGGAATAACAAAATTAATCCATGGCTTAGCTAAAACCTTGAATATAACATTTTCATTTTAATATAGTTACTCTATATTAAATAAATAATAATAATAAAAAATAGTAATAATTAAATAATTTCGAAATACACTCTTTTCATTATTCATAATGGTTAATTCTTCAGGTCTTTAGAGACCTTTGCAGAGCTGAATGAAATACTAAATCCATTCCAAACTGAAGTCTCTGCTAGATGAGCAAAATCCAGCAAGACATTGAAAATACCAAGCCAAGTTAGGAGGAAAAAGTACCATCAGTTTGTTAGTGCCATCTCCAAGGAGATTTTCATGGGTTCCTTTGAATGGGATTGGCTGCATAAGCAAATGCATCTTTAATGTTAAGGCTGCCTCTCCTCAGCCATTTCCTGGGAAGGTTACTCTGGTAAAAGCACTTCATGTTATGACGAGTAAAAGAGCCCAAAGTAAAAAAAAACCCACCAGTGTAAAACTGAACAGAACCAGTGTCTTGTCTGACAGGTGATGGTTGCAGTTCACAGCTGCTGACTCAAGTGCTATAAGCTTATTTTCTAACCCCTGTGAACTTCTCAGCAGATATTTGCATTGTTATTGCCCTCATCAACAGCATTCCAGGATTGGAATTAATCACTCCTCTTGGTTACATTGTCTGGTTTCCAAATGAAAGCTGCAAAGTCTCAAATCTCTGGCTTTCTTTGAGCACAAAAGGTCACTTTGGAACACCAGATTTGCTTCTAAATTTTCTTTGCAGTTTCGTTGTTTTCAGGAGTGACATTTGGGGCACGGGATTACTCAACATCCATCTGGGTAGTTCTCTGAGAAAACTTTACTGGAGACAATATAAACATCTGCTTAAAGCTCAAGTATTGTATCAAACAAGTACTGTCAATGAATGATCAGAATCTTATTTTAAAACGTTAGAAATGGCAAAGGTGACTGACTGCAAAATCATTAATTTTTTGCAATGAACTGGGGCTCAGTGTTGTATGAGGCTTTGCTAAAGAGCGTTGCAGCCATTGATAAAGTAAATTAATTTTTCCTTTAAACTACAGACCAAACAGAATACATGTCAGCTGTCACTCAGGTGAACCAAAAACCTCCTAAGATTTGTTTCAACAATTTAGACCCATACTTTTTCTTACAGGATTAAGACCATTTTCCAAGGTCTAATTTACAAATATCTTGGAGAATTTTGCCAATTGCTTGTTCAGCCTCAGTGTGCTGATGTTGCAGTCTGCCAACTTTAGGGTGCAAGATTCTATTAAACAGAAAGATGAAGAGAACAGGCAGTGGAGAGGGCGAGCGGCTTGCAGCGGGCTCCCTTCAGACCCCCTCGGGAGAATGGCATGTTTCTTCATGCTCTGCCAGTCAGGAAAGTGAGACCAAATCAAAATTTTCAAACAGGATTGCAAAGCTTTCCTTTTTCCCTTGTAGTTTTAACGAGGGCAGTGATCCAAGGAGTTTAGTAAAGAGTAAATTCTAAAGCCCTGACGTTAGCTCACACTATGCAACACAGAACCAATCCCTCAGGAATTCTCTCCCCAATGCTGTAGCATTCTCTTCACACAGGAGCTGCCAACTCCATTCATTTGGGCCATACGAGGAGCCTTGTCTTCTCCAGAGAGGGGAGGGCAGGCTGGGGCTTGCTGCCCCTCCAGAGGCACTTGGCCCCGTGGGAGCATCACTGGCCATGTCCTGCTCCAGGAGCAACAGAACTTCAGCCCCACTTTGGTGAACCAGCTTGTTTGTAGTTAGGGAATTTGTTGTTACTGTATGCTCAGTAACAACTGGTTTTCAGGATAGTAGGTTGTGGTCTGGAAGGCCAAATTTAGATTTGATGCCGTGACTAAAAATTCAGTTTCTTAAGAAGTTTAAAATTTAAACTGATGCAAAATGCAGGTAAATTTAGGTGCTTGACTTCTCAACATGAGAAAGCAGAGCTTTATGGGTAGCTGTTTGTGAGAAACACCAAAATGCACACACACACTGGGCCACTATTTATTTTTGCTAAGGAGCAGCAAAAACAAATAGGACAAACACCACATCTTAAACATGAACACTTTTCCAAAGAGGTGGGGACTGAAGAGAAATCCAGGAATGTTTTTCGATACATTCTGACATCAGGGCATGAAGGCACACACAGCATTCCTACAGAACAATGGGAGCACTGGTAACGAGGGCCGTTGGCCTGACCTGGGTTGTTAGAGGACAGATTAGTGCTAATCCCACCACAGAAACCTTGGTCAGTTTTCCGCAGGCTCAGGCAGCCCGGGCCTGTCTTACATGGAAGATGAAAGGCAAGTTCAGCACACTTGGAGCTCCTTCAGTCAAAAGAATGCACGGAGCCAACTGACAGGTTTTGAAAACTGCATAGGAAGTGTACTTACATTTGGCTGACACTGTTCAGTGGTAGTGAAAAAATATGGCAGTGCTTTGGAGATCAAGGTGTTTTCACCAGTTTCTCCAATTATTCTCCCTTGATACTAGACATGAAACTTTTTTAGTCTGAATCTAAGTGATTCCAATCTAAATGGTTGGGAAGATTGCAAAAAGTAATGTATCCCTCCCCTTTCAACTTACTTAGTGACATCTGCATAATGCACCATATACCGTGAAAAGGAATATGATACATGTCTCTGTTCTTTGTGATGAATCAATGCCAGGGAACCTGGACTTTAAAATGAGATCCATGACTCTGTTCTCTGTCCTCAGCAGCTGCACAGAATGACAGTGTGTAACCGCTTCAGGAGACGTGGTAAATCTTAAAATTGAACAAATATAGTAGAGACCTTTGGAAAATATTTTAAGATACTGAAAAAAAAAAACCAGACCACCTATGTTTTAAGCATGAGAAAGCATAAAAATTCCAATGCTCCTTTAGTTTGAGATTTATTCAGAAATTCTTGGACTTCACTGGCATAACAGCATCCATTTTTACAAGAAAATACTTGGGCAGAAGCCTTTGTGTAAAACTGTATCCCCTTGTGGGAATCTCACAAGTCCTTCACCATCAGAATTCGTCCTGCACTTTGTGCTCTGTCATGAACATGGATAAGCTGCAGCAGCTCCAGGGCTGGTCTCAGCATCTTGTGGGAAGCTGAACAACTAAAGCAATATGCAGTTTATTTTTAATGGTCTTGGAAACAGCATTGTTGCTAATTTGAGAATAAACAGCCAGTGCAATTAAGAGATCTTTGCCATTCATCTGTTCTGTAAGATTTTTCTGCATTCAACTGCTGCCAAAGTGTTACATGTCACTTGGAAAGGGATCCCTCCTGCCATCGCCTCCAACACAGTGAGGAGAAACTGACCAACATTTCTCATCCCGTCGGTATTCCATGTGGGAGGGGAGGAAGCAAAGGACTCGTGGCAAGTCTAGAAATGGGAAGAGAGCGACAGGGAGTTCCCTAGCCCACACGGGCCCAGCTGCCTCAGTTGTCATGACAGAGAGTGGCCAGTTGGTCAAAGGTCTGACATCATCCAGTGGCAAAGTTTCTAGGGATAGGTTTGGGAAGCGGAAGCAGAAATTACTGAAAAGATTTTAAAAATACAACAACGTATGGCTACATTTGCTCTTCTCTATTGCTCACAGTCTGTTTCCAGCCTCACTGGTACTACAGGCACCATTCCTGCAGCACGGGCACGGAGCTGTGTAGGACATCACGGTGAGGGAGAAGGAACGGAAAGGACTAAGTGACAGTTTTCTAGAACTATTTTGCTCTAAGGACATGAGGTACAACGTTCAATTCAGAAGCAAAAGTGCTGCATCACAGCACCATAACTTCAATTGCATCCCAGTTAGGAAATTCTTAAAGCCAGAAACATACACATCATCAATCAATAAAAACTGAGGGCCAGGACGACACACTGGCGAGCTTTGCAGGAGAGGCTTTTACATAAAGAGAAACATTTTTATGAGTTTTTCAAGAAACTATGAACCAATCCCACTTGACTGACTTAATTTGCAAACAAGACTGTGCAGCACCAGGTGCTCAAGAATTAAATAGCAAGTCTGAAAGAAAGGAGAACTAAGATCTACTTGTATGTCCAAGTTAACACTGTAGGAATATTGCTTGCAAAGGAAAACTACACATATTTACATGAAAATTAAGTGATTGCTGTCTTTTTTAAGGCCCAAATAATGTAGCTCACTGGCAATAGCCAGTCTAGTTAGTACATGATGCACAATTAAAAACCTACTTCCCAGTTAACCCTGTGCTGCACAGTCAGGACATTTAGCTAGAACAGTCTTAAAACCAAGTTAAAACGCTCTGTGTACCTCCTTCCTTCTTCTCTGCTTCATCTCGGATGAGAGGGGATGTGAGTATCACCTTCAAAGTGAGCTTGGGCTCCTTTGTGTTATGGATAACAATAGCTGCCTCATTTACATGCTCCTCCACCAGATACTTCTCTTCTGTAAGTTTCTGAAAGTCACCAAGAAAGATTTCAAGACTCCCAATTGACTGAACAAGTGAAGAATCTGTGTATGTGCCTCAGCTAATGAGAAGGCTACAGGGCATTGCAATAACAAAGGCAGCCTTGCCTCCCTCATTAAAAACAATTTAAAACATTTCTTTTGTAGCCAGTGCTACAACTGCCTTACGGTTTGCTGCATTAATGTGCACTGGATCAGAGCTCTCTGCAGCGATCTCTCTGGTCTTTCAGCAGCCCTCTCTCACCCTCCAGAAGCACAAGGCAGACAGCCCAGAGGCCTCCAGCCATTCCTTCTGTGTGCAGTCTGGTTCAGCAGGCTGGTGGTCAGGATGTCTGTTCTGACCCCTTTCCTGTTGCAATCTGCTCTGCAGCTCCTTTATTGCTGGGATGCAAATGGCTGAGCATCTGCTCACCATGAGCCTTCAAAGGCACAAAGCAGAAGCTCCTGAGTCTCTGTGCCTCACCTGCTCCTTTTGTCCACCAATGGGCCTAAACCCTCCTTCGCCTCCAGCACCTGACCCCTCTGCAGAGCCTCTCCTTGTCTTCCATGCCACAACAGTTGGAGCACTTCATGAGTCAAGAGTCTTCTTTCCTCATCTTTTCTGTAATCCCTCACAGTCCTTCCCCACAGGATCTTACCTGCCTGTCCCTTGAATTTATTCAGTCTTCACACATTTTAATTATGTCTCTTCTCTCATTTTATCTCACTTTTTTTGAAGCACATATTAACTTTTCTTCTCACTTTCAAACCTCATTTCATGCCTCACCAGAAGGTTTATTCTTTAATACTCAATACATCCCTATCATTTTCAAACAAGTAAAATTTACTCTTTACTACTCAAAAGATCCTTTGCATTTTTAGCTATGGATAGGGCCACATCTCTAGGAACAACATTCGCTGATTAAAATAAGCCCTTTGTGTGAGAAAGTGAATGGTGAGAACTAACAGCTGTCAAGAATGGTAAAACACAGGGAGAAAAGCAGATCAGAGAAAAGCAGATTGACTTTGGTTGTGGTTTGGAGAGGGGCACTTGCAGTGGAACATTTGAGGGCAATTCCTTGGCACCAGTGTTGGTGAGTCTGGAAGCTGGACTGATTCCTCAGCCTCAGAACTGTCACAGAGGTGGTATCCCTAAACAAGCTGCAAGTGCTGCCTGCTGGATGACACCATCAGAATTAAGTAGCCATAAATTAAAATAATACGAGCACATGATTAACATGAGCCCAAATGAGTGACCACCTAAAGTGACATGTTCTCACCTTGGCAGCACGGAGGGGTTTATGTGGGAACAGCCCAAGCAAAGCAGCTGCAATGGGGAACTGCAGGTTCAGGCAGGGGACAACAACAGGGACTGAGTGACACACTTGAGCAGGGAAGATTTCTGCAGTTCAGCTCATGTTGGGTGGGTTAGAGCACCCAAACCCAGCCTGGGTTAGTTACACACACAGAGGTCAGCTGTCCTCCCAGGGAACTGACAGCACAAACAGGAGTAGGGCAACAACAGCAGTAAGTAAGGTTACATTTTGTAAGGACTTTGTGTCGCCACATTAAACACGTCACATGCCCCAGATGCCGTCCTAGATTCAGAGTATATTCCTTTATATCACTTGTCTTTCTTGTTGGAACAAATTCCAGCCTTTCTCCAAATAGCCCTTGCAGTGCTATCAGCCGTTGTGGGAGGACTGCTCCAAATGAACTCACCTGAATTTGAGCTGGGAGATTGTCTTTAACGATACATAACAAGGTTTTTGTGGGTTTTTCTTTGCACATGAGAACCAGCTCCAGATCCATGTCATCTTTGATCAGCAAGCCCTTAGCAACCAAGCCAATCCTCATAACGCCACACAACGTCCGACCACCCTGATCCCTGGAAATAAAACAATTTAGGGTAATTAAAAGGGGATTTTACTCTCCAGCTACTCTCCAGTTCAGGAGAACTTTTAAGAGCCACAGTAAAGAATTTTCAAAGCAACATAGGGATACTTAATTTTTGAGTGCTGAGAAAAAAAGACTGTAACAAAAGACAGGTTTTGTAGACTAGGATTGTTTAAAAGCATGGAGTAAAATGCAAGAAATGCTTCTTTGACAGGCCAGCACCAGCTCTTGTCTCATCCAGTTGTCTCCAAAGCATTTACTGTACACTTGGATTATTTTTTTATAAAAACATCAGCACCTATGTAGTGCTGAGTTGCCAGCTGGGGTTAAAATATGGCAATAGTGGAAAGTAATGGATGCTTAGTAAACTTTGTTTGCTGGATTATAAAAAACTTCTTTTGTGTATCAGACTGCAGGAGCCCCCAGGCACATGGCTGTCGATTTGCACTGGTGTGTTCCAGGGAACTGTATTAGCTTAAATCTGCTGAAAGGTTTGTCTGCTAAATGCAACTTCACATCACAGTAAAATAAGCAAAGAAATGGAGAGCAATTGCTGCCCACACTGGGCTTATTGCTATTCCCTGAACTCCCCCCATGTGCTCCCACCTCAAAAAGTCCAAATATATCCCCCTCCTTCTACGAACATTCATCTGCAGCAGAGCCCAGTAACACTAGGACTCTTATTCGGAGGAGAGGAGCCATTGAGAGCAGCACAGGGCCACGTTGTGAGCTGAGGCCTCACTCACTTGGCAGCGCCTTCTGCAGCTTCCTCCTTGGCTTCCACATCACCCTCGCTCTTTGCAGACTTGTTCTTTTCATCCATCCAGTCAGAGACATGCTTAAGGGCACATTCTACTGTTGAGACCATGTTCTGGACAGCTTCAAGCTCCTCTGGAGATGGATAAATGGTTGAATGTTTCACCATTACGTGGCGGTCATCGTTAGCAAAAGATCGGATCGATCTCTGTTGCAGAGTGGGAAATGGGCAGAAAAGAGAACAAAGTTACTGGAGTATTGATGGATGCAGGACCTGCATGGGAATCCTGCCTGGCAGGGAGGGGGCACACTGGGCATAGCATGTGGGAAGGAGGGCGGGCAAGGAGAGATGATTCTTATTTTGTAAAAGGCATTGATACTCTCCAAATACAATTCTGCATATTCTGGAAGTGCTGAGTGCAGCCACCACGCCTCTGTTTATGCCAGGGACAAGAGCAGCACACCTTGGAACAGGCAGTCAAAGAGCCAACCCCTCACGGGTTTGCTGCTGGTGCAGAAGTCACAGCAGTACAGAACTGTGAGAGGCTCAGCCACTGCACAGGGATTTACAAAGGCATGAATGACGATGAGAATAAACAGTAAGAGACTGAAATTTCTTTTTAAAAAACATTCAAATGAATAGGAAGATATTAGAGTGTTAATTAAAAAAGTCCACAGTGAAACTCAGAGTCCTGAGTGATACTGCTGAGGGAGGTAAACTTCACTAGTTGGGTAACCTGTGCTAGGAAGTTTTGGGTTTGCTGCAGACTATTCAGGTGAGACTTTTTTTGACCTAAACAGTGCCCCAGACCAGCTGTGATCACAGCACAGACCTGTGGCAAGGAGAGCAATAAGTCTTGGTCTCTACAGACACATCAGTCACTGCTGAAAGCTTCCTGAAAGCCTCCAGGAATGAAATCACCAACCAAACCCCTCTGTTCTTCCTACACCTTAAGCTCACCCCTACTTCATGGGTTTGTAGCTGTACCCACCCCTAAGGACACAAAGGGCCTTTGAACAACCTCAGTGGCCTCTGGGCTGGATCCTTATTAAGGAACTGTGGTGATTTTGGGGTTTATTGCACTCCCTGTGTGTCTCTTCCATTGAAGGTCATAACATCATTCCCTTCCTAATTTTTGTGTTCCTACCCAGATGGATAATTTGGGCAGTAACAGTTCATTGTCAGGGGCTGGTTTTATTCCCTGCAGTGTGATAGGCTGCAAAATGCTTCCAGGAGGTCCCTCTTGTGGTTATCCACAACATGGGTACAGCCAAGCTGCATTTAACAACTCACCCACCATCTTCTACCTTATGAAATGTCAGTTACAACAAACTGGTAATTCCTAATTATGAGACACATTTTCTTTTCTAATGAAGAGGGGCTGACAAGATCAACTCCTCATTACAATTCAGGCTGAATGACAGAGTGGGACACTATTTAAAATATAACATATTAATAACTCTGCTTTGCAAAGTGTTCTTTCTCCCTTTCACTCTGTAGCTGGTAAAAGTCTTGGTTTCAGTCTTTTTTTAAAACACAGATATAAACACATGGCCTACCTGCAGCAACCAGCTACACAAACATAGCAACTTTTAAATTTAAAATTTATTGCATTTATTCTCATTTTCATTCTCTTAGTAATAATCTTAGAGGGATTAAAAATATAAAAATATGTTTAAACTGCTCTCCACTCGTACTGTTCAGGAATTGAGTAGGTTTATTGCCTTTTTGTGAACACATTTCAGAATCTCACCATCACAATACTCCATATTTGCACATCTTTACAAACCCCACACGTGAGGCATTTCCCTTTGCAGCAAAACCCAGGCAAATGAGAAGTGACTCCTCACTTAAACCATACACACCAGGTATATTTGGCTACACACACTTCATCTGCACTGTCACAAAGTGTGCACAGAGGCACCTTCGATCACACACATGGATGTGAATAATCAAAACTTGCTTTTGTGAGGTAGAGGTGGAAGGGGAATGTGAGCATTTGGTAATGAAATCTGCAAGTTCAAGGTCACTGATGCTGTTTTCTACAGCCGGCTAATGCCAGTTTTATTAGAAAACCTTATGAGCATCCCCTTCATTCGTATTTAATAATTCATGTACTGCAGGCTCACAAGAACACTCTCTGGCTTTAAGAAGCTGACAATACATCAAACCTCACTTGCTTTGCTCAAAGCACACAGTACCATCCCTCAGTTAGTGCAAGGTCAGAAAATCCCCTCTCTTGGGTTTGATCAGGTCCCATTGCAAGTCTGGCAGCAGAAAACACTTTTAATGCACTCCTATGAAAGACAACAAATACCTACCATGGTTTGTTAGTGTTTCAGCTCTCTCTCCCTCCCTTTCTCCTTTTCCCTCCTCCTTGGTGTCTTTGCTAAGCACTGTTTTGCCTGACAGAACCTCTTCATAAGCCTCTCAGTCCCTTGACAGCTCAAGAGTTCATACAGCCAAGGTGCTCCGGCAGTCACTTTCTCTAATTCACCTGCAAAAAGAGAGAAACAGCTTGAAATCAGCAGTGATGGCGTGTTGATTCCAGAAGTGCTGGATGCAGCACATGAGGAAAACCACTGATCAGAGCACCCCAGCTTCCAGATGGGACAGTCACTGATCCATTTATATCTGAGCAAACAGATGTCACTGTGGAAAGCAACTTTTGTGATGTGCCCACACACATGTAACGACTTTCCCGTGCCAGTTAGAGCTGATCCCAGGGAGGTCTGTCAGCCACCTGGCAATCCCAGCTCCTGGGATGAGGAAGGCAGGAAATCCAACATGGCAAACATGTTCCATGTGCAACCAGCTCACAAAGTCTCTATTTTTGTGTCGCATGCACGTTAGGAATCAAACACACTACATTTAATTACCAAAAAGTAATTCTCTGTGGAAATCCTCAGTGCAGCCCTCAATCCTGTGTCAGATGCTGCACAAGAACCAGGGCTTCAGGTTGCAATAACTGCAAGCTGTTATTTAAAGACAGACAAACTACAGACGTCAGACTTGCGAGGAGCTGAAATCACCCACACTGCCTGTGCTGCCCATGCACTGCCTCTCCCAGCACACAGCATGGAAAAGATCCTGCAAGAGCAGCCTTCCTGTACTAAACTGGGAAACAACACCAGCATTGGCAGCATCAAACTGCAAAGAAATGCTCTGTGAGAGAGAAGAGCAGAATAACAGAGCAGGTAATGTGAGAGAGGGAAGCATAAGCTCACTGCACAGCAAAACATTCCAGTCCTTGCAGAAAATTCCTGTTTTCCTTTCACTACACATATTGTTGCATCAGTTCTCCAGCAACATTTTGAAGCAATTGGAAACCCAGTCAGTAAATTTCTGCAGATCGACACACGCACAAACTGTTTTCTTTTTCTCCTGTATGCTGACCCCCCTTCTCCAGCAATGCTTTGCATATTGTGTGTCAGAGAAGCCTGACATTGTTAGAGATTAAAAGCATGTTTGGCAACAGCAGAGGGATAGGTGAGATGACTTGAAAGCTGAGGAGATACTTAGACCTGTGATGTGACAGGGAATAATTAAAATGTTGCATCCCACAGAGATTTGAATGCGACAGGGGAAAAGGTAACAGCAGATCCTGCTTCCCTATTTCCCTGGTTAGGAACAAATGAAGCAGGTTTACAGGACCAGCAGCTTTGGCAGCAAGGGTCTGATAGTTGTTTGTGTGTCACACCACTGAAATGAGGATGTAGAACTGGGTAAAACAAAAAGCCAGACAAGAACACTGTGCAGGGACCTGTCTGTTCCAGCAGCTGAAAACTGCCAAGAAAGAAGCCCCAAGAGAATTAAGTGCAGTCATACTAAAAATACTTGGGAAAAGCAAGCTAATGAAAACCCTGACTGACCCCACTTCTCATCACAGAGGCTCTGTGCCCACCAAGGTGTATTAACACTCTACCAAACTGCTTCCCAGAAGCAATCAACGAAGGGCATGTTCTTTCTCTTAAGAGATCCTGGAAGTCAGACAGGGCAGCTGGGAGGAAAACTAAGCAAAGATCACTGCTTTGGCAGTATTTATTTTGTGAACTAGTCATCAGCTCCTCCACATTCAACAGCCTTTCACCATCTCCAGAACCAGCCAGACTCTTTACAAGGTCATTTTGCTTTTTAATAATATTAATAATAACTTGAGTCAGCAGATAGCAAACTAGAGAGACTTTTATGAGACACATTTCTAGATAATCTATTTCAAATTATTTCTCTCTCCAAACTGAATTCCAGCTATCTTCACCTACTCTTCTTCCCTGTCACTCCCACATGTCACATTTTCAGTTTGTTATCTTTTGTAGTAGCTGTAACTTGGCAATTCCAGGCAGAGAGAAGGGCACTGGAATGTGTTGCTGACTTCAGCATATGCCCAGTACAATGTCTCCAGACTCCAGCAACACCCCAGGCCGGCCTCCCTCCCAAGACTCCTGCAAGCTGTTGCTTATCAGCTCTCCCAGGCTGTGGCAAGCAGATGGACAGAGATGGCTGGCTGAGCAAGTTCTGGTGCTCACCAAGTGCTGAGCAGGCTGCTGTCCAGGGGCAAGGCTGCGAGAGCCTCCCCTGCCTCTGCAAACGCTCACTCCTCAGGGGCTTCTCAGGTTCTTGGAAAATCCAAAACAGGCTGGAAATGAATGTGTCACAGCCACAGTGGGGGTTAATCTCTGCTGAGCTGATCAAGTGAACACCAACACCCCTCCATACTCTGCCTTAGCAGTGTATGGAGCAGCGACCTGTTTTCTTGTTTTCAAGACTGGTTCAGTTTTCAGTGACAAGTAAAGGTTGTTGGATGAAGGTATTTATGAACTCTTTACCTGCCCTTTTTTCCAGCAGTGCATGGCTGAGGTCAGGGCACATACAGATGAATTACAGAGGGATCTTTATTATAAAATTCAGAAAGCTGGAAAAAAATCTTGAAAATTGAGTCAGAGCTGATACACGTCTTCCAAGTCATTAACATCCTACGAATATTTCAGAAACATGCATAGGAGTGAAACCCTAATTTAGTTCAGACTTTGAGAGAACATTTTCAACAAAAGCACTAAACAGGAGGGAGTTTACTATAAAAGTGCAGACACAATATACAGAATAAAGTACATTTGACAGCACACAGAATTAAATTAAGGAAAACCAAAATCAAATCTGCTTCAACCATATGGACTAAGGCAGCATAACGTAGCTCAGCACCAAATACATCAGAAAGCATTATGTGAAGTGAGCAGCAATTCCATAAATCCAACAGCCTCATTCCACTACTAGACTGTAGCAGGATATTTGCTCCTGCATCCTCAGAGAACTAACAGTTGATGCTCAGACTAAAAAGCACAATATTTAAATGTGTGGCTGTCTTACCTAGGGGCAGCCACCCACACTTGGAAGGAAACTTGTACAGGAAGCTCCTTGCACCACTGAGACCTTGGTGACCTTGAAAAAGTCACTTGTGCTCTGCATCATGTGCCCTAAAGTGTAAAACAAGAGTAAATAATCTCTGTCTCCAAACCAGGTCACAGTGGAGCCGCACAGAGTCTGCAGTGTGGTTTAAAATCACTGGGGATTTGACACATTAGAAATGTTATTAAAATACCATGACAGTGTAGCAACGTTTCCATTAAACATCCCATCCTTCACAGAGGAAGTTTATGCTTTGGCTCAAGACAAGTGAAAAGAATTTCAGATGAGGCTTTTGTAGTAGGAGATATTCCTGCATCTGCAGCTGCATTCCCAGGGGACAGACAGTTAAACAGCCAGGGGTGATGAATATGCTCAGCTACCTCTGAGTGCTTGTGAACAGAGAGGTGAAAAGGCAGGAGAAACAGGTACCTGCATTCTATGGGGACTGAAATACCAAAATTAGGGTGCTCTGAGCTTCTAGAAAGGAGACATGAACTGTCTGGCACCCCAGCATCCCCTTGCAGCAGCACCTTGCACAGAAGTGTTACTGGTGCAACAGAGAAGAGGAAATTGGGGTCACTGGACACCAGAGCTCCAAACCCCTCACTTCAGTGAGCTGCTCTCCAGGCTCCTGGCCAGGCCAAGTAGAACACCATGAAAATTGGTTTTAAATGCTCCATCAAGAAGGCACACACTAACAATATACAGCTGAAGCATGAAAAACACCCTCCACCTTCCAGATCTACCCTGGCAGCAGCGTCTGCCAGGGAGAACTGAAGTGTGCAGCACCCCAAGAGCAGACAGGGCAGCAAGAACAACAGAGGTTGCTAATCACAAAGCAATGAGTATCTAACACAGCCCGAGGTGTATCACACACAGTAACAGAAAATAACTGGAATTTATATCAGTTTTTGTTACCTTCAAAAGTCAGAATCAGAGGCCTGCAACTTCAAATTGGAAGTTTATTTTAGCCTCTGCTTTGCATTCAGGAGACAGGTAATTTTTCATCACACCACACAAAGTGCTGCTGAAAATATGTTGTGTTTTTCTGCAGTATAATTTTATTGCTGGCCTTCTGCCAAGAGTCTTTCTGGCAGCATCTCCCACAGTTGGAAACTGTGTATCTGGGTCAGAAAAGACAAGCCGCTTTTCAGAACAGCTCAATACATTTGGCAGAGATGCTGATATTGTAATTGAACTCTTTCAGCAACTCTCTTTATGATGTACCCAGACACCAAACAAAACAAGATCTGCAGTGTTGATTAATGTCAAAATAACTGACAGAGAAATATCAAAATAGTTTTCCCTCATGTTAAAAGTATCAACAAACCGGGGGCAACAGATAAGAAATACAATTCATGAGGATTCAGAGAGGAGCACAGGGCAGAGAAATCTGCAAAATATGACTGACCTGTGCCTTGTGCAGATATTCACTATTTAAAATCCCAGCTCCTTGTATGGAACTTCCTCCTTCCTCACCACACAAAGAGAAAATGCTGGCCACTCAGAGTCCCAGCAGCACTGTGGAGAGCAGTGCCCTGTAACACTGGGACACATATTTAACAAGGCTCAGACTGCTTCCAGCAGTATGCTCAGCATCCAATTTCATCTGGAGACTGTGTATTCATAGGAGTTTTATTATTTTCCATGTAATGCATTTCCTGGCAAAGTTGCATCTGGGATAACCTTTAGAAGGCTGGAATTTTCCATCCAAATGAATAATTACAAAGCAACACTATAGTTAGAAGCTGAAAAGGTACTTCCTCTGGCAAACCCTTACACTTCATACAACAAATACTGGAGTCTGGGATTACTCCTGCCTGTTCAGTTCTTATAATATTTCAATCAAAGGCTCCTGTGCTCAGAGATCTTTTGGGAGCAGCCCCCACACCCAGCTGCAAGTGCCAAAGACAGGGTAGGCACAAACTTGATAACCAGATCTGGAACCATAGCACATGTAACCATCAGAACATAGAAATCAAAGTCACCTTCCAGGGTCCAGAGCTCTGACAAGGCTCACAGTGCAAGGAGCACAGCTGCCCACTTGTCAGCATGCAGGAAGCTGCTGGAGAGCTCCTGGAGAGAACCCATCTGTGCCAAGGCGAGACCCTCGGGTCAGAGATGCAACTGAAAATCAGTGAACACATGGATTCCCCTCCACTGTGGAGTGAGGATTGAAAAAAGAGCCAAAAGAGATCACACTGCTACAGTAATTAAAGAAGTTGAAGAATCAAAGGCAGGCAATTGCTTAATCTAAATTAATGCATTAAGGTAAAGGAAAGAGGGATGTGCAGAGTGTAGCACATATTTTTAGCTCCTGGAAAGAAAGTAAAAAGATGGTCTAAGGGAAAATCGTTACCAGCCTAACAGGAAGGTTAAAAAAGGAACAACAGAGGCACTGTGTGAGCACATATGCAATCATTTGAGGAAAAAAAAATGCTCTATTTTAGATAGAATCACACCATCCAGCCTCAGAAAGAAATAGACATTAGTAGAAATAACTGCAGCTATTGAACTGTAATGTGTAAGAAAGATAACAGTTTTGGAAAGAATATAAATCCTCCTGGGATTGAACCTACTACAGACTCCTGAGGACAGGAAGGTATTCACCACACTCACCAGGTGGTCTTCAGAGCAGCACACCAGCTGCAGACCTCAAGGTATTTTTTACATCAATTTTTTACATCTTCCTCTAGATTTTTATCTAGCTTCACACTCCCAGAAACCTGCATAACCCCTGGCAGAGCCAGGGCTACAGAGGAAATAATTTTGAAATTGCCTTCACCTCCTGATATGGGTGTCACGATGCAAGACTGACTGGAGACAGAACAAGTGCAAAAAGTTTTAAAAACCAGCTGCTGGCACTTAAATAACAAATTGACACACAAACAGCTTAATATTTTTCCTGTTCAAACAGTAAGAAATAGGCAAAACTGAATTGCCTATAAAACTGAGCACTGCAGAAGACAAAATATCTTAGAGGGTGCATTTCTTGGCAGGTGTCTTAAATAAAAAGTCAGGGATTAGATAGTACATAAATAATGAATAGCAAAATATTCATTTGAGACAAAACAGAAACCACCACTGGATTCTCAATGTCTGTGAAGCACTGAACTGATTTGTGACTTGAGACACCCTAATGTCACATTCCTGCTTTCCTGGCTAAACTGGTCAAAGGAAACATGAAGGTACTTTGCAGTCATAATGTGACATCCACTCTCAAAATCATCTGAAATTCTTAACTCAAGACTGCATTCATTTACAGTTGAAAAATTAACTAAATTAATAACAGGATTACATTACACTGAAATGACACTCGCCATCTGCAATGTCATTTTCCCAGAGACAGAGCTGGTTTAAGCAAAATTCTGGATCTCTGCCTGAAATGACATCACATTCTCCAAAAGAGAATCACAGTTCTGCCTCCTCCACCCAGTTTGTGCCATGCTGGGTCCTCACCATGCCAGCCTTGTCCTGCACCACACCACAGCACTAAAGCCTTGCACATCTCCAAACTCCCAGAAACTCCCCACGTCCCTGGATTTGTGAGCATTGCCTTTACCTGCAAGGCTTTTGCTGGTCCAGAAACCACCACAGGAAGCAGCCACAATGCTGAGGAGACTCAGAACAGGGACATTCCTTCCCCAGCACCCTTCAGCTTCACTGAAATAGCTGCAGTGCCCCAGTTTCTTGGCTGCTGTGATTCATATCCCATAGAATATGGGATTCTGCAGGTGGACACGAGCTGCAGGATGGGGGAACTGCCACCAAGGAGGCAAAGGCACACGTGGAAAAGGCTGGAGAGCATGGCATTTCTTTTGTGTTGGCAATAAACAAAATACAATTTCAACAAAAAGGAGGCTGGAGCCCAAACTGTCCTGCAGTAACACGATCTGTTTGTATTGGTGGTTTGCACTTTTCATCCATTCCATGAGGCAACAGCTAAACTTTGGCTCGACTGTCTGTCCCCTGCTCTGCAGCTCAGGCTAATGCAGATCCTGGGAATTACTAAGAGGAAAGAGAAAAGCAACATGGATTCTAAAGCTCTGGTTATAAACAAAGCAAATTCAGTCATTCTTACAAATAACACAATGCAAATACATCTTTGAGAGTTGGGTTTTTCCATGTTTACATGAAATGTCAAAGCATTAGGAACTTCTTAAGAATAAATGCTCTCCTTCTGACTAAAATTTCAGCAACCCTCAACAGTGAAGTTTAAGGAAGTTTCTCCCCAGAATTTCTTCCCTGATGTCAATTATGCAGGCCCTGTGTTTTTGGTGTTGCAAACCCCGCTGGTTACTGTGCCTGGCTGCCTTCAGCCAGTTTAAACATTCATGACTCTCCTCTGAAATGCATTTTCTAGTATGTCAGTCTTGCTGCCTCAGTGACTTCTTTTTTTTTTTTTTAATTAAAGAGAGAAGATTTAAAAGGATTTGGAATGGAAGATCACTAGACTCTGTAAGCATTGTGTAAAAGCTCTTGTGCTCCTAGCCAGTGCACATCCTCCATCAGACTTTTCCCATGTTTTAGTTCCACTCTGACTTCTGAACAAGTTCAGGTTAATTTTTTACTTCCTGACTAATTGGCTGTTTTGTCAAAGAATACATTGTCGAAGTTTCTGGGTTCCTAAAAGCTTAAGGTTTTAAGTGTTTTCTCTTGCCATCTCTTGCCCTTCCAACCACGTTATTTAAAGTTTGATTCAATGTCACAGCATGCAATGCCACAGAGAGGTCTGAAACAGAATTTGTAACTAAAATCTTGAGCTGTTTAGGGAATAAAATTGGCTTTTTTGAAACCCTTCTAACCAAGCACCAGCACCCCTTTAACAGAGAGCACTGGGCTTTCTCTCTGGGGAAGGGTACCCTGGCTGCCATCCATTTTCAGCCTCAGAACACAATTATTATTTCAAATGCATTATAACCCTACCAAAGATTTGAATTAGGTTACTTAGGCATGAAAGCTAGCAACAATATCCATCAAAGTAAAACAGCACACCAGTCTGAGATGGCAGGGAAAGAACTGCCATTTGTGACACACGTCCACCATGTGCCTTGGACAAGATCTTGTAGTAGAAAGTCCCAGCTTGGCTATGAGGAAGAAAAAGAGCCACAAACATATTTAGAGATGTACAGAATTAGTAAATAAAACCAAAAGTCCTATTTCCCTGGAAAATCACGAGTCTAAAAATATTTTAGATAGGCTCAATCCAGCATCCTCTTGCCTCAGCAGATCTCCAGTGCACACATGTGCTGTCAGATCTGCCAACTTCACTTGCAAAACTCATCTATTATTCCTCTCTCCAGTTCACACGGCACAGTACAGCCACAGAAATGAAAAAAAGGATGACTTTAGCAGGGACCATCACTGATGGAAATGCTCAGTTTGTAGACCACAGGCTAGCTTACAAAATTAATTTCTCAGCCTAAGTTCTATCTATTAGTCTTATCCTTAGGAACATCCTGAAAAGAGTAATGAATTGCACAGCCCTTTTTTGTTTGCTTATTTTTAATAGGTCATTGAAATAAAAAAAAACAAAGACTTCGTGTCTGTAATACTGTAATACTGTATTCTCCAGGATCTTTGGAGAACAGAACTGTGCTAAGTAATTGATCTCCAACTTGAGAAAATACAGTTAATCTTTTTTTATCTTTTGAATTTAAAATAAAATTTGGGGAGAGAAAAAGGAGCTCTTAAGATAAACATACCAGTCCAGCTGGATGGCATTTTTAAACCAGAGACACAACTTTGCTGGTTTGGCCTCTTTCTTTGCACTTTCTATAGGGCTGTGAATTAGTTTAATTTCTCTTTATAGATAATGATGTAATCTCCATTGTGTCACTCACAAGAGCACCAAAGACACTTCCAGCTCATCATTTGCTAAAGAAACTTCCTCAGCCTTTGCATTCTCCACCAGACGTCACACCCTGTCCTCACACCAGCATCATGCAACAGATCTCTGAACAGCAAAACAGGATCAACATCTTGGGAGGCACCACAGCTGCCAGGAGCCCCCTGGGCAGGTCAGAGACACCCCAGCCAGGCTGGCACACACACGGCAGCGTGGCACAGCTGCTGCAGCTCCTGGAGCAGGGGCAAACTGCACCTTCTCCAGGAGGAGCCAACAGCCTGCCCAGTCAATACCAGCATTCCAAGTGCTCTCAGCCTTGCTGGGACATCAGCCCACAGCAGCAGAACTCCTCTCTCCCCAAAGCTCCCTTCATGCACTGGAGTTGCTAGAAGTAACACTTGGAATTACTGTCCAGGGAAAGACTAGAGAAAAACAATCAAAGTCAGTTTATTTTGGGCCATTAGCTGCAGTTTGTGTCTGGCCACTTCAGTTCCCCTGATAACAGGAAACCTGCTGTGCCTGAATGCAACACTGATGGGATTTATTTCATTTCTCAAAAGGAGAGAACTTGGGAAGCCACAGCCTGTCAAGGTAGGAGAGCACATGGTTCCGGATGCAGAGGCAGGATCAAAACCAGGATTAGAAACCAGCTGCCACCAGCTGAGGGTGTTCTCCTCAGGTGGGCAGTGAGACAGAAACCCTTTCATCCCTCAGTCCAGATTAGACTGTAAATGTTTTTATTGCCTGCTTAGCCACCTGTGGAAATCTGTATCCATGTCAACACCATCATTATACTGAACTCTGCTCTTGTCAGCACAAAAAAGCCTGCCTGGTTTTCAGTCCAAAACTATACTTTAGGTGTATGTCAGATTGAAATGCCATCAATTTATCTTATTCCACAGTTAAACAAAATTCATCTCTATAACCTGACACTTCTTTGTTACTGAAAAAAAATCCTTTAAAAAAAAAAAGTACATAAATACTTTGTGCACTGAAAGAGCACTTGGTTCTGCTGGTTTATGAGTTCTTTACTTTGCACAGCTCCTCTGTCGTGGAAACAAAAGTCCTTGTATTGGGCTTTCTCAGAGATATTTGCAAACTCCTACACTTGCTGTAACAGGGTGTTCAGAAACAG
Source organism: Phainopepla nitens (assembly GCA_013400175.1). NCBI lineage: Eukaryota > Metazoa > Chordata > Aves > Passeriformes > Bombycillidae > Phainopepla > Phainopepla nitens. The sequence continues at coordinate 167,583 of VXBQ01014082.1, read as the reverse complement.
TTCTTACTGGTCTAGGAACTTAGGTCATTATATATTAACTGCACAAATACATTGAAAACAATAACAAGGTAAAAGAACATTCTTGCAAAGGCTTGTTGCTTGTTTTGACAGAAACAAAAAGTAATTAAACCTAGCTAACACCTTTCACTGAGCATTTTGCTCGAAAGAATTTACAATTCACACACTGCAGGACCAGGAACAGAACAGCAGAACCACCAGTGCAACACTGTCAACACAAGGAAAGCTGTCCCTGAAATTCAGTGGACAAAGATTACCAGGCAGTTTCATGCTTTGCCAACACAAAACCCAGAAGTTAAATTTAGAAGCATGATTTGTGCAGACACTCAGACATTTCTGTTCTAAATTTTCTAGAAATTGAAAATTAGAACTTGGCAGACTTTAAAGTAACCCAGCACGTGTCTTGTGCAATCCAAATCATGGTCTGTCCTATTACTCTGCAGAACTGTTAGGAAATAAAAAATCATGCCTTTCACCACATGGTTTCAGACAAATGACAGAGACATTCAATTTATCTCTGTGCTAAGAACGAAACTTAAGTACTGTTTTTTCCTTTTGGAATATTGCCATGGAAGTTAAAAGCTGTAACAGAGGAACCAACGTTCTCCCCGCTGAAGGATAAGCACAGTTTGGTGAATAACACCACTTACAGAACTGCAGTCCAAGAGGTTGTGGCCATTTTTTTCCATTTACCATGGGGAGAATATACTCCATTTCTAGACTGATCATATTCCTAAATACTGCAATGAGATATCAAAGCATACAGATGCCACCAGGGTGCTTTGTGGAACTGGGAAACCCTGCAAAGTTTCTGCAGCCACTCAAGAGATAAAGTGTGGTTTTCAACACCACGAAGAGTAAATTGAATGAAACAGCTTAGAGGTAACAAATAAAAAAAATCTTGGAAATTACTTCTTTGCTCCCAGTAACCAGACAGTACTGCCCGCCCTCCCCTTGCTAACCTGTACTTTTATTAACAAAAAACTCAAATCAGACCTTAGAATTTCACAGCTCTTCAAACATCACTTCTGTAATTGCTGTGACAGGTGTAAATGTTGTGCTGTTTGCATGGGGAAGAGACCCCACTGCCCAAAAATTCAAGTGACTTGCCCAGGGCCACAGTAACTCAGTGGTAGCACCTGGAACAGTGTTATCGTTTACTACACACACCAAGCATGGAGCATCCTCTTCCCTTTTCTAGCTTTCCACCTCCTGAGGCTTCATTACTTTAATTTGAACAGACACTGCATTCCTGGCTGCCTTTCTTACTCAATCTCTCTTGCAGGATCATGGGTTCCTCACAGGTCAGCTTGGCAAACTGTCACAGGAAACGCTTGACAACAATTACCTATGCATTCATGAGAGTCAAATTAGCAATTCAATATCTGAATATGGTATGATTAAACTCAGGAACCTAATTCACAATGTGTCCTACTTTCAGGCATCAAATTTTTTGAGCACTGGGCTCTTTTGAAAGTCAAACTGACGAGGATTCAGGAACCTTGTGTCTTTCTCGGAAGAGGCCAATGAAGCTCCCCTTTTGTCAGGTAGCAGGACACACTCTGTCTGTTCTCAGGAAGGACAGGAGCCCAAAAACAAGAACACTTCAGAACACTACTGAGGGACCTGAGCCATTGTGCAAGATAAGGGAAGGCTTTGCAGGCAGCTCCTCAGCACCCACTCTGCAAAGCACATTCTAGCACACCGTTGGCTTTGAGGGAAAAACCCAAAGGCTCTCTTTGCCACTTGGTTTTTTCTAAAGCTCCAGCTGACAGAGGAGAAAGCTGTGGAGGATGAGGGAGTTTCTTTTCTCTCTCTTAAAAAACCAACAAAATAACCAATCAGTCAAAACCCAGCTTTCACGTTAGATACCAAGTGACCATATAAAACATCCAGAATCAGGTAAAGGATGGAGAGGGTCTGAGAGCATCTCTCCTACAAGTCAGAAAATCCACGGGGAACTCCCAGATGAGCAGGAGCACCCGTGTCATGGCTTCCCCTGCCTGCACCCAAACCACACCCCTCAAACAAGATCCCTTCAGGCTGCTCCACACTGAACTCCAGCCATCCAACAGCAGTTTATAACTCCTGTGAGTTCATTCAGGATGGCTCCTTTGATATTTTCAGGAGATATTTCAAACTTTGTCAGAATATTGTCAGCTGGAAAGGACCTACATCGATTACCTAGTCCAGCTGTAACAAGAGGAGCACAAATAATGAAAGCAAGAGCAAGGGAAAGAAAGGAGAGGGGAAGTACAGTAAATCCTGAACTCCTCAGCTCTCTGCCAAAATTCAGTCTTCTATAGACTGTGCATGAGACCTGCTACTGTGCTGTGTGCTGAGGGCAAAGAGAACTCATTGAGACTAGGTGCACCTGCTAAAACTGGCACTAAGACCAGGCAGTTACTGCAAATCAGTGGTGCCCAGCACCAACAGAAAGCAAGTCTTTGTTCTTCTAGCACAAGAGGACTCCTTTACTGCAAGTACCACATACAGATCAAACATTTATAAGCAAAAGAAAAGAAGCTAGCCAAGGGATTTGTATTAAAATAAAGATTGCAGATCTCAGTGTGAAAGAAACAGGGAATGTAGCAGTGAGTCCCATGCCCAGCCAAGCTCTCCCTGAGCAGTCCTTCCTCTGAAGGAGAACTGCAAGGAGACAGCCTGAGCCAACAGTTTCTACAGCAACTGCAAAAGCACCAGTTCAATGATATTCAAACCCTGCAGTAACTGCAGAAGCATCAGTAAATGGATACCCCAGAAGGAACATCTGACAGTTTCTTCTGGACTCCCTCTGCCTCCCTGGGCAATCCATTGATCCCAGTCAGCTCAGTTCAACTCTGGAGTTGCCCCTTTCTCTGCAAATGCTTCTGAATCCTCTTTACCCTTAATATTCTTTCAGCACACTTGCTCCCCTTCAATACTTCATGGAACAGCCATCAGAGAAAGTTTTCTAGACGCAGTGCTGGAAGGATGAGTGTTCTCATCCTGCAAGGGAGAGACCAATGCATCCACGTGTGGTGCTGCTGCAACTCCTCACGGAGGGTGGAATGCTGTTATGACAGTGGCACTGGGCTGCTGCTGCACCACTAAAAGCACACTTGGAAGCATCTCAAGGGGAACCAAAACAGAGGCCAGTTACCACCCAGCTGCACAGAAAGAGCAGATCCATTTGGAACATGGCTGTTTTAACACTAATGTAGAAGCCTTACTAAGGAACACAAAATATTTCACCTATACACTTGCTAAGTTCTCAACTAAGAACTGTCATTTAGTGAAGGATGTTTAGGGCAGGACATCTCTCATTCCCCTTTTAAGAATCTGCTGTAATAGATGACAGCAGCTCAACAGTCACAGCTTCATCAGCTCCATATTGCAGGAGTTTTTCTGTAAGTCTGCAGTGTTACTTTGGATCACACTGAGACTTGGCATGAAGCTCAGGCTCCTGACCCACAGCAAAAAGTTAAACAAAATTGCTAGTTTGTTTTTAAAAGGGTCAGGAGGTTTCCAGTTTCAGGCTCCTCAGTGATCCGGGAGGAAGGGAACAGATCTACAGTCACAACTCAGGGACATTCCGTGTTCAGCCCTCTGCAAAGAATGGGCTTGATCAGAGACCTGTCAAAGGTGCACTCTGTAAGCTGCTCTTCTGTTACTTTATTACATAAGTCCACATCCACAAAACCAAGTTTTTGGTCAAGAGATCATTACTTATATAGTACTGACTCGCCATTACCTGCTTTAAAAAATATCCTTTATCTCCTGAGCTAATAAAAGGAAAGTTACTGAATTCCTCCAAAAGATAAAGCAGATCATATGAGTATATTCAGTATAAAAGACAATCTCATTCCTACACTAATGGTAGAAGAAAAAAAACATGAAAGCAAAAATATAAGAACTATGAAATCTAAAGTGGAAAAGCATCTTGTAAGTTGCTAAAGTATAAGCATGCAAAGATGACTTCTGGATCAAATATATTCCTTAGCAGGCCAGTTTTGAAGGAATAAAGACTGTCGTTCCAGACAACCACCTTTTAACACAAATTAAAATCTAAAAAGTTATTTATTAGCAACTATGAACCGTGTCAGGTTCTACAAAATTTACTAAGACTGAAAATTCAAACAAAATTTTTAAATTGTCAAAAAAACCCAGTTACAGGAGGTTCTTATGTGCCTCCAAGGTGGGAGTCATGATTCTTTTCTCTTACACAAATTTAGACAACTGTGTTCTCTCTTCAGCCTTCTGGCCATCTGTAGAGATGAGGAGGTGTGTACAGATGTGGGCTCAGAGCAGAACAAGCTACTTCTCTGAGCTCATATTTTTGGCAGTCACCAATTTCACCCTCACCCACCAGAAGCAAAGAAGTTATCAGTTTTGTCTCCCTGCCCTTCTCCCAGTATTTGCCTTTCTTCCTGGCTTTTCTAGAACACTTGTCATCATATTTACCAGAATACATTTATTACTGGTTTTGAAATAACAGTTTTTCTGAGACAGGAAAACATTTCAGATCTTTATAGGGGGAACTTCAGACACGAAGAAATGAAATGGTGTGGTAAGCCAGTGGCAGAACCTGAAAAGGGGCCAGATGCTGCCCTAATCAATACTTGCAGGTTAACTGCCAGAAATTCTTCACTGGAACACAGTGTTGCTCAGTGCCTGCTGTTGAAGAGTTTTACCCATTTCCAGTTTTGGAAGCAGTGCTCCCAGTTCTCCTACGCCCCAGCCCCGCTTACCACACCCTGCAGTTCAGCCCCAGTGATGCTCTGCAAGGTCACCCAAATGGCAGAGCTGAGCACTTTAAAGGAACAGATTAAGTCTCTGCATGATTGAAGACTTGGACAGCACGACTGGGTAACCAAAGAAGCCCTAATCTATTTGCCAAGTCCAATTACCTAGCCATGGAATCAAGAGATCATGAAGCATTAGGACATGGAATAACAGCTCACCAAACAGTTCTAGCTCTCTGAAAAGATGACAGGCACTGAGAGCCTGTGACATGGAAAAGGCATTCTTCAAAGCAGAGGTGGGCAGCAATCAGTTCTTGGACATTTATGTTTTCCCCTTTTCTGTTGAGCTGTGCTAGCTATCAGAGCAAAGGGGAAGAGCAGTAGGAATCCAAATGTTCTGAGTCTCTGTATCTGTTTTCTTGAAATCCCATCACGTATCCTGCCTGGAGATCCAGGTTTGCTAGTTGTTCCATCATACCTCAGCCCTCACCTTTCCAGTGGCTGTGTCTGTTCTTCAGTACTTCACTCCCTGGACTCACAGGCTGTACACCTACAGCTTCCTTTTCTATTCCGGAGTCTTTTTTATCAAAGCAAATCCCCCCAGACTGTCACATCAGACATACAACAATCAGGCAGAGCAGAGAAGGAAAAGTAGAAGAGCACAAGGAGGGTTACAGAGCAAACTTAGCCCCCATACCTGGAGAAAAAGAACAAGTTTCCAAGCTCCAAAGAGCTGCCCCTTTCAGCACAGCTGCATCAAAAATAGGAGTAAATTACTAATGTCTCCTTGTCTTCATACTGGAAAATGGCTGTCTTCAGCCAGCCCCAGCATCAGTCACACCTGTCAGAACATCACACAGCTTCCTCAGCTGGGAAAACCAGCCACGCAGGTTGGGCCACTGCCACCACAGCCAGGGAATGAACACCACATAAATAGCTGCTATGTGCATTCAGCTTCAAAACTGATCAAACCTTAGCACACATTAGCCAACACTTCCACAATCACTGATAGGATTTGTTTTACAGTGAACAAAACCACCCATAGCTCACACAAGGTGCCACCACTGGACCCTTGATGATCATGCTCCTACTCTGTCAGAAACACAACACCAGCTGACTGCCATGGAGCAGCTAACTCAAATGCTTTTTATTTTCTTTTTTTGTAATGGGTTTGTTGAATAGATCTATTCATACTGTCCTGACATGCAGTCTCCAGGTGATGTGTTTGGTGCAGCTGGTCAGTGTCTTGCTAAGCAGCCTGTAAAAAGACCTTGGAAATCAAACACCTTTATTCAGGTATATACCAGCTGGCAATTTTAAAACATCACCTATTTCAATAATGGCAACTAAATTCAGTGGAGTGCAGCATGTCAACTTGTTTCCTTGCTGAATTTTGTACACTCTCTTTAGTGAGTGAGATATCACATCTATGATTCCATGTTAGTTCATGTTATGAAGAAAGATACCATGTTTATGGAGAGGGTTAAATCGGGACCCATGCTTTGGCTAACAAAAAAACAAAGCCCTGCAACAAGTGAAGAAAATTTTATGCTTCCTTCAAGATCAACCATGACTTATCACAATCCTGTTATGGGACCCATCCCCTGCAAAATATAGACTAAAAAAGATGTATTAATTTCACAATGCTAGTGGAATTATGGTAAACCATTTTTTGGCAAAAACTTGCTGGAAGGAATCAGCTGCTGTGTGCCCAAAAAGCTCCTGCCCACAGCCTCAGGCGTCCTCAGCCTCTCGAGGGAGTGTTTTGCCACAGCTCATTTCTGGAAGCACAGACTGGCTGCACAGAGGTTGTGGGGCTGGGCTTCCCACACAGCCTCTGTGGGCTGTGCCTTTCCACAAGGCAGATCCTGCCAGCTGGGAACTGGGATTAGGGAACGTTGAGTTTAGGGTCATTGTGAACTCAGCCCAATAGCTCTGGAGAACATTCCCCCATGGAACATCATCCCCAGGTCTCAGGGAATACTAAAGACTCCTGAGGGCCCAACGCTTAAGAGGCTGTGCCAACACTCCAATCTGCTGTGTTGCAAGTCAAACAAGAAATGTGTTCAGTCAAAGTGTCTTCCTTCCCAAGAATCAGAGGAAAAAGAGAAAAGTATAAGGCCCTCAATTCAGCCTGCTCCTTTCTGCTCCTACCAGGGGGCAATTTCTGTGGGGCAACACCAGTTTCTCACCATTGAGTTCATTTACTGCCAAGCCAAATGCCAAGTTCTGCTTTAAAATCTAAATGAGTTCATAAGATTTCTTCAAGTTTTGTGACATCTCACAGCTACCCACGAGTAAGACTGTTCTTCCCAACCAGATACTCAAACATAAAATTTTTCAACAAAGACAACTTAAACTAAATGCACAAAAAGAACAAGAAGCAGCAAAATTTAATTTACTGGCATAGCCATACACACCCCAATTTTATTTTCTTTTTAAGCATATAATTAAGGGTAATTTAATTCCCCTGTGTAGGCATTACATGAAAGAGAAACATTATTGTAAGAAGAGCTCAGTACTGTTGGTACACAAACCTTACGACAGATAAATTAGACCTTAGGAAAACAGCATATAATTTACATTTTGTTATGTCAATCACCAGGAGCATCTTAGGGCTCTTAAACAGCTCACCAAACCACTACATAAGGGAACTAATGTAAATCAACACATGTGGCAGGATCACTTAAGTTGCCACAAGATCCCTAAAATGCATTTCATAAGATTGTTCCTCTCCAACATCCACTTACACCTTTCAATTCCTAGCAGGTTATGACACTATTTTACTACAGAGGAGCTATAAAGTTTTGCATAGTTACAGAAAAATCAACAACCACAAGGGCATGGGGTTCACTAATTAATCCCTGGCCTTTATTACTGGAGAAGCCATGGGCAGATGTGCAGGTGGCCCAGAGAAACAGCAACCTGGCCCAGCTGCACAGAAAATCCAGCCTTGGGTTAGTCCCAGGGTTCTTGGGTTTAGCAGCAGAGGAGGGACAGAGCACCCTAGGGTCATGCTTTACATACCCTTCACAAACAGCAGAACAAATGACATACCCTGAATTTGTTCTAGGGCTTCCCCTACAGCCAGCACCTCATCCACGTTCTGACACCACACAGGAAATTAGCAGAAAGGTCAGGATGTGCATTGCCCAGCAGAGCTAGGAACACAAAACAACACACCAGTGTGGGGTGGGCTCCAGGAGTTCTGTTCCCTCACATTCCATGATGACTAGAGTAAGAGGATCCGAAACATAAGGCAATTTAGCTACTAAAGTCTAAAAAACCAGAATGCAAGATGTTTACTTGCTCATGTCATTTGTAAGAATTCCTCTGCAGGTTTTTTGTTAAAGGGCATGAATTGAGGTTTTCAAAGAAGTTAAATAGAAACACTGTCCCTCTGTGAGCTGACACCGACACGAACTGTGACACTGTTTTCTGTCATCAGTGCTCAGTGAAAAACTTGCACATAAGAAGGAAAAACTACACAAGTGCAAAGATCTGTGTAAGTACAACTGGAAAAAATACTGTCTTTGGCCTTGTAGCTTGTATCAATTATTGCTTTTAACAAAAGATTTTAGCAATGCCTTTCAGGTAAAGCTTCTCCTTCCTTAAACATCAAGTACAAAGTTTCTGTTTGTCAAATCACACTGCAAGTACAACAAACATAGTCAAACTGTGGTTTCTACAGAAAGGTTTGAGACTTGTATTTTTATGTTCTTTAATTCTCTTAACAGTTTTTTCATATTGCTTTTAATAGGAATTTTCCTTCTGATTTCCTCACTGCAGCATATTCAGCAGCAAAGCAATCTTCACTTGCCAGTACTGCTGGGCTCCAGCAAATCCAGGACAGCACAGCAGCCGAGTGCTCCTCACGAGGCCGTTGGCAGAAGAGCCCTCGCTCTCCCCAGCCCAACCCAAGGTAAGGTGCACACCCCAAAATGCTGAAGTCTGCTGTTGGCATGGTGAGAGACACCCTAAACCCGAGCTCACCAAGAGCTGGAGGTGAGCCCAGAGAGGTGCAGACTGACCCTCTGCATCCTCACGCCCCCCAGCATCTCCCTCAGCTGCCAGCACATCCCAGCCCAGTCTGTAAAATACAAACTGCCACTGTTCTGCTCTTTCCACATTGATACTTTGACACATTGGCCACCTCTAGTTGTGTGTACCTCACCCCAGGCCATGTTTTAACAGACACTTCACCAAGCATGTTCACGGTGGCTTTTCACACACTCAGAAGCTTGTTAACCAGCCAGAGCCTTTCCCACTCCCCCTTTCCAACCATGGATATACTCTTCAAAGAGCTCTATTTACATGCCAAGCTACAAAGCAACGTGGAAAAACTGCAGCTTTTATGATTCTACAGTGAGGTTTTTCACAACATGAAGCAGCTTCTTAGACTACTTCTTTTTACCTTTTTTTTTTATTTCCAAACAAGATTTCACAGTTAAAAAAAATAATATATATATATATATATCAGTCCACCCACAGGCTTTTGAGGAACATTAACAGAGGGGCTTCAAAAGAAGAGAGCTCTGCAACCTTAAGGATTGCATTCTGAATGAACATCAATGGAAAAACTGCACAGAAGTCAGAAACAAGAGTCACCGAAACCCACATATCACCAGAGTTTAAACTACTTCTCCCATGTTTAGGTCTGCCATGGCTTGCCTTCTGTCATCTTCTCTTGTACCTTTCCAACTGCTTACTGTCTTCTCATTTACTTCTGAGCCTTTGGTTTGAAATCAGCTGTGTCTGAAATTCCTCCTAGGACAAGCCCCAAAGCTGGGTTTGGCCACTTGCTCAGCACCACTGACACCAGTTACCCCTGGGCTCCCCAGCCTCCAACACACAAGTAATTCTATATGGAATCTTTCTCCAGCTCCCCAAGAAATCAAGTCCTAGATTTCCACCTCATATTTAGCCTGTCAACCACATAGACAAAGAACTGGCACTTTATCAGCATCTTCTTAGTGCACAGATGAGAAATACAGCCAGTAGCTCAGCAGAAGCAACAAGGCTGGATGAACAGCCCGTGCAAATAAAGCCCTTTATAAAACCAGGACTAACCAAACTTGCAAGACAAAAGATTCTCTTTGAACTACAAATGCCAAAGCAGCAGCAGAGTGGCACCATCAATGATAAGATTCTGAGGAACAGAGAACTGAAAACATTAAACCCTCACTGCTAGCAATCTTACCCCCTCTTCTCCACATATCTCCCTGCATTCTAAACAACACGAAAAAGAGGATAATGGTTGCAAAGCCCCAGACAGAAGACACTTATACATGCCAAGAACTTCCAGAGACAAGTCTAACTTCCTAAAAATGACCAGGAATTCAGTAGAAGCTACAGCCAGCTGCAGTCTGCTGACACAGATTTCTCCTTCCTCTCCACACTGGCAGGAAATAATTACAACCCAGCTTGTACACCTTCCATGGGAGAGGTGGGCTTGTTAAATTCTTGGAAAAGGCTTTTGCTCTTCAGAGAGAGAACAACGACCTTGAGCAAACAGGAGTACAGCAAAGCAACCTCTCCAGAGACACTGCCAGGCCTCCCTCACTTCCCATTCCAAAAGTTTTGTTTTAAGGCCTCCCCTCCAAGTAGCCAGCACTGCTCCATACTCCTTCCTTCCTTCCTCTGTGCCACCACTGCTGCTTTCTCTGGGTATCAAAAATGGTTACCATGTCTTTAAAAATCAAAGAAAATCAGACCAAGTTTGCAAACAGTCCTTTCTTCTCCATTCTTTCTAAAGATGTTCAAGTATTCTGCATGAACGGAGGAAATTATTTTAATTTTCTGTCTTTACCCTAGAAGGCCAGGCTTCAAATGTTTGCTAGAACACAAGTATTTTAATTTAAGTTAAATAGCCCAGCTATTTTAATTAACTTACAGTTTCATAAACATTTTTTGGAACTGAAGATCTGAAATATGTGATATTCTTCACAATAATCCCCACTCAAATCTTTCTTTGCCTTAACCACACGTAGCATTTCTGAGTTGTCACGACAAAGTACAGTACAACTTTTAGAAACTGTTAACAAACTAGAGGACACAGATACAGAAAAAAATTAACTCCAATGTATCTAGGACCCCCCACATCATAAATTTTCTCTTCTGCCATACCCTGTGCAGGAGCTGCTTGGAATGCTCACTCTCTTCTTTCTGTAAATCACAAGGCACCATTTTCAGAACCATGTAAATAAATAATAAGACATTTAGCCAGATAACGCATATTTCCACTTTGACTCAAAACTCAAGTTTTGCTCTACTCAGTGGCAGGCATGTGACTCCACGGTTATCCCTTTCACGCTCTCACTTCCAGAAGGAACAGCGGGTTAATGATTACAAAATCCAGTGCAAAGCAAATACGGAATGAAAGAGACGAAAAAACCCAAACAAACCACGGACCATAACAGTGATGAGTGCGCTCGGAGCCACGAGCCCGCCCGGGGCCCGGAGGGACTCGGCTGCCCCGCGGGGCCGGGGCGCGGAGGGCGCAGCACCGACCGCACCGGAGCGAACTGCGGGCCGAACCCCGAGCTCCGAGCCCCGGCGGGAGCCGCCCAGCCCGCACCTGGCCGGGACCGCCCGGGGACACGGCAGGGATCGGCCCGGCTGCGCCCCGCCAGCAGGTAACGCGGCCAGGTAACGCGGCCAGGTAACGCGGCCCGCCGACAGGTGCGCGCCCCGCCAGCAGGTAACGCGCCCCGCGGCCGGCG
>VXBQ01014082.1:92606-155291 GCA_013400175.1 Phainopepla nitens | reverse complement strand
CCGCCGCTACAGCGGGCCCGGCCCCGGCCGCGAGTGTGGATGGCTCCGGCAGCCCCGGCCCCGCCGGCTGAGGGGGTGCCGGGCGGGCCCGAGGGCAGGGCTGAGGGGACGGGGCCGGGGCAGGGGTGCGGCAGGGCCTCGGCCCCTCACGCCGCGCGCGAGCTCGGTGGGTTTAATATTCCGCTGCCAAATCCAAAGCGGTGCAGAAAGAGCAGGTTCCTAAACTGAGCTGAGGAGTAGGGTTTCCATGTGAGCGGTTGAGCTCCTTGTAGGATCTTCAGTGGCTGAGGACAAATCAGGGCACCTTCATGGAGTGTTTGGGCAGGTTGGGCTGCACAAGGAGAGTGGTGGTCAATGATTTCCATCTTTCTCTTCTAGAGATCAAGAAAAATGGGTTTAAGTTAGTTTTTAGCTCTCTGCAATAATTCTTCCCAATCGCAGACAGGTGGCTGTTCTAGAGCAGATGGATGCTGCAGTGGAGGTGGAGAGAGCTCCCAGAGCTGATGTTCATCGCGCTCCGGAGCAGCCCTGACGAGCAGAACCTTTAGGTATGAGGAGAGAGGGTTGAGTCTGATGGATTTTCGTTCTTCTTTGTGTGTTACATAGAACAGTTATAGAACTTCACAATCCTTCAGCATTCCATGTGCTTCAACACTCAAATGGCCAGTATAGTCACTTGAGTGCTTCAGAATTTCTGCCAGATTTTCTGGGTTAAGTGCCTTTTCGAACGCAACTTCCAGCATACAAGTACATGGCAGTCGTATTCGATATCACTTTTTATATTTTCAGAACTGATTTTATACAGGCTGTGAAGATGAAGGAATGGGGAGCTCTATTCCAGAATAATCAGTACACAACGTGCTGTGCTGAAGCAGCCCCTGAGGGAACTTTGGCCAAAGGCTGTAAGATGAGGAGATTTGTGGTGCTGAAGTGAAACAGTAACTTTCATTCAAAAGAGTGATTTCAGCATTAGACTGGAAGTGGAAAGCACGTGTCCATTAATACTTTACATGCAGGGAGAGGTCCACCTTGTTCCAATTAGACTTACATTTTGTGTACTCCTTTGCAAGCCTGTGGCTGAAGTGTCACCCTGGTTCTGAACAGTCAGACATTGTAACACACTTTTATCTTGTCATATTTGAGGATTGAACGGAGAAACAAATATGAGGAGTCTCAGTTACTGCTTTCATGTGTTGAATCGAGAGATTTCAAAGTGATGAATGAATTTAGCCAAATCTCCTGTGTGACCTTAAAATATTAGTGTGGGCCTTGAAAAGAGGCAGAAGATAATAGCTGGAAATCAAGGACTTGGCCAAGGACTTAACGTGAGAACAGTTTTATTTGAAATTGGCTGCGTCAAATAGAGACACAGCACAAATACAGCCTGGAGAAAGGCTGCTGAGGGGATGGTGGGATGGGAAGGGGCAGCTGTGAAATGAGTGGCTGTGCAGTGCAGCTGAAAATGTAGTGAGGAGGGAAAAATCTGCAAGAGATGGCACCTCAGGTAGTGAAGTTATTGCAGAGGTACAAGAAAGATGTTTTGAGCTGTGGTCTGAGTGAAATCTCAAATTTTTCTGTTGAGTTATCCCTTGGGCTAATGATTTGCCAAGGGCAGAAACACAGAGGAAAGGGGATTGATGGATTAATTTAGAATACAGGGGATTGGAAGAGCTTTGGCACTGCAGTACAAGGATATACATTTAACAAGGAAAAGAACATCTGAGGCTTGGAAGAAAGTTAACATCTGTCTTTAGGCTTCATGGAATAAAAAGGAAGAAAATTGAATTTATAGCTCTAAGTATAGTCAATAAAAGATGGGGATTGAATTGTACCAAAAGCAACACGGAATTAAGAGTTACCTTGGTGAAAGTTGAAGTAATTAACAATAATTATGATCTTTCTTGGGACAAAACACTGGCATAGAAAGAATTATTTTTTTAAATATATAATTACAATGGAAGTAATGGATGTTTCTACAGATTTTTTGATAGAAATAGTTAAGACATTGTCGTGTGTGCTTGAGTGTTAGCTGCAGCCCTGAGACAAAGGAGGGGCTGTCTGTCAGGAGTTGCTGGCTGGGGCCAGTGAAGGCTGCAGTGAGGCAGGCACTGGGGGAGGCAGTGTCAGCCCCAAATGCCACACGGGGCCATTAGCTGCAGGACAGGGGAAAGCCCTAAGTGAGCAAGGATGAAATGCAGCCTGTCAAATACCAAGTGTTTGCTGTTGTTTACAGACAAATGGGAATGCTCCTGTAGTGCCCGAGGGAAGAGGGGTTTTTTCCCTTGTTATAACTTAGAAATCTCTGTTTGAGACTTACCATTGTCCAGTGACCCAGTTCTCTGAGTTTCAAATTCTGCCTTTAGACATATACTAAAGTTAATGGGATTTTTGCAAAGATAGCTGAGGACAGACTTTGAATTGCAAAAAACAACTTGATGTGCATGCCTTTTAAAAATCTTCATAGAAAAAGCTGTCTTTACATGGGAAATTAGTCCATAAGATTTATATAGCAATGAGTTTTATTTTGAAAAATCCTTACAAGATCTGTATTAATTTTTATTTTAAAGTGTATCTCAGGCATAGAAGGCAGAGCATCAAGCAGGTAGGTATCCAGTGTAGAGGATACTTAAAAACTGAGAATTTATGCTGCAAAACAAAAGATGATATGATTTATGCTGGCAGTCATTTGTGTACCTAACTCTTTACCAAGTGTTACACAGTGCTTGCTAGTATCTGTTGCAACCCTGACTGATTCTCTGACTTTGAGCTAGAGCAAAGGAGATAAAATGGTATTGGAGGAACATTAGACACCAGGAGAGGAGGAATCACACCACGAAGTGTTGCATGGGGCTCCTCAAGTCCCAGAGCAGGCTCTGCAGGGCAACATTTCAGAGATGTTTTAAGCAATAGGGATGAGGATCAGCTTGAAAAGCAAGCAAAACTGGAACTACAGAAATGGGAAATACTTTCAGGTTATGACTAATGCAATTATTAGAGCGGCTACTGCAGGCACTCTGGTGGATTTAGCTTCAAACAAGAACAGAAGTTATGCCGTGTGTGATTGATTCCAGGTTGGGTTACAATTTGGAAGTGCAATTAGTGACTCATCTGTTACTTTATATCAATTATTAAAAACAGCAAAGGTCTAGGTTAAAAAAAAGAGTGCACATCTCAATATGTGCTGCTCTGGTTGTTAGTTGTGTGATTTCACTTCCTCGTTTGAGGTGTCTCACTTTGCAGAGTCGAGGTACAGCGTTTCCTCAAAGCAGCGCGCATCGCTCTGGAGCGAAGCACCTGTCACACCATCCCACAGGTACCTGCCTTGGGCAGAGCCAGCCCCAGGGCAGTGTCTGTGGCCACCTGCAGGCCAGCAGCTTCCTGAAACATTTGTAAACACGAGTGCTTTCCTCTGCTTTTGATAGGTGCTGTTTGGGACAGAGTGCAGCGCAGCTCGGCATTCCTGACAGCTCGGTTGCTGTGTAGACTGCGCTGCCCTCAGTGCTCTGGTTGTGTTCTCACCCCATCTGGCAACTGCTGAATGTGTAAAACTTTTCTTCTGGTGGCCATGACAAAACTCACAGCAGTAAACACAGCTCTGAGGGACAGTACCAGGCTCCACGGGAGAACTGATCTGACCCAAGAGGGCATTCCTCATGAAATAAGAAGGCCTGGAAGCAGATGATATTATCAACCTTCAGTGGGCATTTAATTACAGTTTCTAATTAAGGTGATGCCTTAAATGGTCATGTGAAGTGTCCTGATCTGTTACATGGTGTAACATGACATATCAACACGGGGTGTTGGTACTTCATCTGGGCTTGAACATTTCTGTTGTGACTGAAGGTGCTTGTGCCGGTTGTGCCCGTGGGAATGGAGACTGCAGCTGCTTGCAGGGCGTCTCTGCTGTGTGGGAAAAGGGGCAGAAAGATGGTTCTAGGTCCTGTTGTCAGTGAGCCTGTGGGGTTGGCAGTATTGTATGCAACAAGTTGCACACTGCAATTTAAGGGTGTGAAGTTGCAAAGATGAGCACTGGTCTGTAGCTCTGCTCTCTGGACACGCCTGGCCCGTGTGAACAGACATCCAAAGCAGGACTGAACTTCACAGAGCTTCACAGTTTTCAGCCCTTATGCTTTGTAATACACATTTGAGATGTGATTCTGTGATCACTGAGCCTTCCCAATGATTGTGGTTGATGTGGTTTGCACTTCTGTGTTACTGGGCTTGTAGACATGCTGAACCAATCTGGAAATCAGCTGGTTTTTTCCATTTGAGGGTAGGACATGATATGTGTTTATCTCATATCAATATGAGATAAGTATTTCCATTTATATCAGTGGCAAGTAGACAAATATTTGGGGGTGTATGTACATCCTTTCTATAAAAACAGAGATACAGTTGTAAGGATTGTTGTTTTAGGGAAGAGTGTGATTGGACCAGATAAGGGATGACAGGAGTTTGGTGCAGGTCCTTAGACAGATATATTAGGGTGGGTTTTTTCCTTTTTCTTTGAAGTTTAAGATTGAAAACCTGCTGTCGTTCCAAAGCAGAAACAACCTGGGTGGCCTTTTATCACTAGCAGGCAGAGCAACTAGGCAGGACTGACTCCACTGAAAGGAGGCTCTGTCATACAAGAGGTTTTTCAGGTCAAGATTAAAAGCAAAACAGCTCTCATCACATGAGCCTTTATACTGCACCCATATTTTCTAAATGCTGTTGGCTTATCTTTAATGTTTATGCTGCTATCAAAAATAAACCCAGCTTCTCTCTCCCAGGGTGTTGTATTCAACATCAACAGTGAATAGGCTTTTTCATTCCCAAATGCTAATGTCCTTTCTGTTTTCAATCTGTTTCTGGTACAAAAAGTTTTTGTTTTCAGTGGGTTTGGTTTCTTCCCTCTTTGGTTTTTTAACTGCATGTTTTCTCCTTCCCATATCTGTTTTTGTCTTGGTAATCAGTATTTTTTTGGTGGAAGCAGTAGCTGAGTGTCTATGAATGACCCTGAAGCCTAGGACTTGAATCAGAGTTTGTTTGAGTGCAGCTGGCAGCACAGTCATAATAATCTAAAAAAAGGCTTTACCAAGATTAATTTTTCATCAACAGACAATGAGGGACTCTTAGGGATAATTGTAATTGTCTCACTTTGAACTATGGTCAGAAATATGGTCTAAAAATCTTGCTATAATGAGAATTTTGATTCTAATTAAGTAATGTTATAACTTCATCAAAAATGTTGTGATTCTAGAGCCAGAATTCAATGGCATTTGGAAACTGCTCCCAGGCTGTACCCTTGGGATAAAACCCTGACCTTGCTGGAGCTGAGGGTGTTTCCTGGAGGCACCAGTACCCAAACCCAGCCCAGAACGTGACTTGGAGCAGATTGTCACCTCATGCTGGTTCATCTCCAAGTGGCTGAAGCTCCAGAGCACACCTGCTGAAGCCTGCAGGTGACAAATGGGGGTTGACCAGCACCAAGGACTCTTTGCAGTCTGCTTTGTCTCCTCTCTGGTGATGTGCTGTCCCCTCACGCTGCACAAACTAGAAGTAACCTTTCCAAATTTGAGACTCTTCACTCCGTGTGCCCGTGAAGCTGCTGCTGAGCTAACTAGTTTTGTCACATAATGTGATAAATGGAAAACAGATCTGCAATAGATACAAGTCATATTCCAAATTTTAGGCCTGTACCTCAAAATTTCATCAACTTTGATATGCCAAAATGTTATCTAAATGTGGATATTTAGTAGCTGGAGATGTCAGTGAGCTGTGACTAGCAAATGAGCTGTGTCTGCTGAAACACTGAGAAAAATTTGGATGCCTGTGTTGTAGGAGGTATGGAGACTGCAATGCTGACTGTCAGTTTTGAAGTGTATCCCATTTCTCTCAAAGGGAAAATTGAGCCCAGTCTGTAAAGATGGTGGACAGCCCAGATGTTTGGACAAATAGTTGTTGTTGTGATGAGCAGTTGCAGTAAAGCATCTCCCAGGGTTTACTTGCCCCAGTGCAAGTCCAAAATGGTCAGATTAGGCATTTGAACAGAAATGTACCTGTATTTTGGGGAGAGTATATTTTACATGTACTTTCCTGTGTGCAGTGTAGTGCAGCTGTCACTGTAGAAATGCCTTTTTACATAGAATGTTGACTTGGCTTCCTACCTCAAATTAGGAACTTCCCCTCAAATCTTTGATCTAAGTTTGCTTGCATTTGGAGTGGGAAGTTGAGCACTGTTGGTGTATCTTGTATCCTGGTTGTTTTTCTGTTTCAATTAACCTGCCAAATAATTTTAATGTGTGCATGTAGTGTTGGCCTGTTTGGCTTCCCTGTTACAGATGCTGTGCAGCAGTTCTGCCTCATGCTCTGGTGTTCAGCCTTTCTATCAATTAACTCAAATAAATGTAAAAATTCTAGTAGATGCAAGTGTCCACAGCGCCATAACTTTTTATTTATCCTGCTTGTTCTTTGATGACCTAAATTATTTCAGCTGTTCTAATTACTTATTTAAGAACTATTGATCTCTCAGGGTTTTTTTGTGGGAGGACTTAAGGAATAATAGTGTGTCTCACAAGCAGCATTATGGTTGCCTGCAAATTAAGCAGACAGACTGTAGTAATGCTGTGGTAACCAGCTTATTTTAGGTGGCTTATTTTAGGCTGTTTTATATGAAATATTTATGTACTCGTTTAAATGCTAAAGAGCTGGGGTTCCTGCAGCCCTGAGAGCACAGCTGTGTGTCAGGCAGCAGTTGTGTCCTCAGTGGAAAGCCCCCCAGTTGTGTTCTGAAGGCATTCAGCAGTTGGGGCCCTTTGCTAGGAACCTGGCAGCTCAGGTGCTGGGGCTTTTGGCCTTCTCTGTCACTGTGGTTTGTAGTGTGTGACACTAAAATCCCTAAATTCTTCTGTGCTTTGGTTCATCCTGGCTGTGAAATGAGGGATAGTGGGGATTTCCTGAGGGTTTAGAGAGCTTGCTTCATCATTTGTGTTTGCAGCCAGCCTGGTGTGTTTGTTGTAGATATTGTTTAGTGTAGCGAGGTTTTGTTATCTGCAAAATTAAAGTATTTTTAAATTACAGGGAAATGTAAAATGTGAAAGCCAAAGGAAAAAAGAGATTCTGCCGTTTCCTTTCAGTTTTGCTGCATTGTGCATCTTGCAGTTAGTC
Source organism: Phainopepla nitens (assembly GCA_013400175.1). Taxonomy (NCBI): domain Eukaryota; kingdom Metazoa; phylum Chordata; class Aves; order Passeriformes; family Bombycillidae; genus Phainopepla; species Phainopepla nitens. Next base: position 148,142 of record VXBQ01014082.1, on the reverse strand, counting down.
CCCACCTGTGTTAGCACTCCGGCTGGATAACGATCTGCCCTCCTCCCAAGGGACAGCACAACGCAGGCAAAGCTGCTCCTCTCTTCTGGGCTCACTAATTGATCTCTGGCTTGGCCACTTCCAGCAAGGTCACAGAACTGGCAGCCACAAAAACAGTGCTCTGTGGAAAATTTAAAGGGGAAGAGTAGAAGTACCTAGGGTGAGATTATAATTTTTTTTTTAATTCATAAACAATTTATTGGATCTTCTGTTTTGTTTCCGCAGAAGATTGTGACCTGTTCCTGCAATTTGTGAGTGAGCCCTATCCTGCAAATTGCTTTCTCAGTTTGTAATTTCACTTCCATTTTTATTAGAACACAGCATGAGTATTCGTATTTAGATCCTATAAAGGCAAAATGATTCCTAAGCAAGTATAGACAAGTGTGATCATCTCAATTTTTTTTCTTTGCAGAAGATTTATCATGCTGGCCTTGAAAGGCATTTATGTGTGGGTTTTGTTTTCTTTTTTGCCAAGGTGCTTGAAATCATTTATGCTGCTTTCTCCGAGCTGACTCTCGATTATTTCAGGTGCTTTACCATTAGAAAGGTGATGGGAATTTGGAGTTTGGGACAAGCACCAGCCCCAGGCTCTCAGTGTGCCCCCGCAGGGCCTTGCTGGGCTCACCAGGGAGGGCTCCCTGGGCTGCTCCCACAGCCCTGCCCAGGGCTGCATGCCTGGCTTAAAGCTGGGTGCCATGCTGCAGAGAGCAAACCCAGGAGAACTGCAAACAAAAACATGCATTAGCACAGCTAAAGTGCTTAATTATTTGAAAAGCAGAAGACTGTACAGGGTTTGAATTAAGGAAACGGGCCAAATTCTGTGAAGGCAAGGCTGGAATACTGAGGGCAGAACAAAGCTGTGCTGCATCACTAGGGGATTCATGAATGATGTGGCAGAGAGGGGAAAAGGGGCTTGGTTGACCTGGTGTGATCTAAAAATACATAGAATGTGCTATCCAGAGCCAAAGCTGTTGTAGCATCTTTAAAGGATAAAATCTGCAGCTTCCTGTGCAGTGGGAGGATGGCAGGGTCTCACAAAGCAGGCGTTCAGAAGCACCTTGTGTGGAATACTGTTCATTCACGTGATCCAAATCACAGTCAGTAGCATACACTGGCTTTGTAGCTGCTCTCAATAAGCTGGTAATTGAATTTTCAGCTAAATACTGAAAGAATAGACACCATGTCTTTGGGAGAGGGGTGTAGAAGCAAGCCTAACTTGATTATTGCATCAAATCAATTTTCTCTTCATTATGAGTTGAAGCAAATAGTTGATAGTTCAGAACTTCTTATGCTCCTTCTGTTACAAAGAACTCTGCAGTGTTTGGTGTTTTAACTCTTGTGTGAGACATGATACCACAGAGAGGAAACAGAAAAAAATTAAATTATGTTAAATTGTCATAAACCCCTGAGCTGATGTATTGGTTTGATACTGTTTGTTCCACTAGAACTGGAAGCGATTAATTGAATAAATGTTTGTTCGAGTCTTTAATTTGTCTATAAATATGTACAGTAATGAATGGGGAGGCAAGAAATCATCTTGAGAGTCACCTTGAGCAGAGGATAAGCATTCCTGGTGCATTCCCGGGAAGCAGCGCTGTGGTGACGTTCCCAGCCTCTGCCACCGCGTGGCAGCTGCAGCTCAGCGCGGGCCGGGGCTGGCTGCAGAGCTGCGCTGCTCCCGCTCAAGGGAAGGTCATTGTGCCTCAGGGAGAGACAAAAGCACAGATATTCCTTCTGCAAAAGCACACCTGAAGTTTCAGAAGTTTTTTCCCTGCACAAACCAAACGTCAGCCTGTGTGTGTGGCTGTACCTGAAGTTGGCAGTGTCTGTTTTCTGCACGAAACTTGCTTCAGGGAGCTGGGTTTAGTGTTTTGCCCAGTGCAAGGCACAGTGTAAGCAGGAGATGGGGTGGAGGTGGAGATGTTCTTTGTTGATGTCTGGCTATGGAAATGCATAAGGACAGACCAACTTGTAAAACTGTCTCAGAGGATTAATCCTTTATCCACTATTGCTCCTCTAAACAGTCTGTATTTATTCATGTATAATACACAGCTGTGCATTTAAAGTGAAAAATAGTAAATAGAAAACAAAGCAAATGGAAAGAAGAGTGTGGAAGTAAGGACTGGATGTGGAGTTTTTGTACTCCTGCATGATTTGTGTGTGGGTACATTCATTATAGATCCACTGTAAGTAGCACTGGCAGAACTTGGGATAATGGTTAGCGTTGACTAATGATATAATGATTAAAGTTGATTTTTGTTTCCAAGGGACCTTACAGCCAGATTATATGGCATTATAAGGGGTGATTAATGTCTGTGCCTCACAAAAATGGTGAAGGTGTAAATATTGACTTAGTGTAGCAAAAGCAATCATTACAGTCAAGAGAATGGTAAAACTGCAGATTAGATAAGTGCCATACATTACAAAGCACTGACTGATATGAAAGGCATGATCTGTATTTAAACACTTGACATTAAGTAAGTTAGATTTTATAGGTTTAAAGTACCTATGGATTACATTATTCTTGGAGAGTACTTGGGCTAAATAAGAGCACAGCAGGATCTGGGGAGGTGTTTGCTCACCCCCCTCTGAGGGGGCAGCAGGGATTGCTGAGCAGGAGGAGACAGCTCCTTGCCGTGAGAATGGGTGTGCAGAATGTCTGGCAATGGCAGGCTCTGGTAAAGTGGAGAGAGCTGGTGCAGAGCACAGGCATGTCTTACCCTGGGGAGGAAGGGCCAGGGCACAGTGCTCTTCCTTCCACCAGAATTCCTGCCTGCCCTCTGCTCCATGCATAATTCAGATGCAATGCATAATTAAAGAACTGTAAAGCCACACTTACTTTCATGTATTTAAATTCCTTGATGAGCCATAGATGGGTTTTGCCCTATCTGTGCTTTTGCTTTGGCTGTTTCTGCCCTTTGTTGAAACAATGGGGACCATGGCCCAGTGAGTCAGCAGCTCCTGAGAACCACTTCCAAAATACTAATCAGTGCCAACTGCCAGCATTAGTATTCTGTTAGAAAAACCTATAACTATATAACAAAGTCTAATTAATTTGCAGTACCATATATTCACTTCCTCTGTTAGCAATATTGTAAAGCACAGCCTTTTCAAAGTAAAGAACCCTAACTTTTGAAGGGTACAGAGCTCACAGTAGCAGCAAAAAAGCTCTGCCTTGAATGGCCTAGGCTATCATCCTTCCTAGCAGTAGTGTCTGTGTGGCAGCTGAGCGTGTACAGCATCTGTTTTCTCTTACAGGTTTTAATAAAGGCCAACTTACACATGGAATTAAAAGGGAAAGCATCAGTCATACATCTTGAACTTTCTCCCTGTTCCTTTCTGTTCTAGATTCCTTCTCTTTAGATCAGTAGTTTGTGACTGGATCACATGATGGCATTTCCAGTACTTCCAGTGCTATAATTGCTCTGTGGAAAGCATTGCTGAGGTGCCTTGGGCCTTTGCATTTCAAACATTGCATGTGTAACATTTTATATATTTAATCATCATCAAGTAGAGTGTTTGGATCCAAGCTATTTAGAGCAACGTCTGTGCTATTGCAACCCACTCAGGGCCCTGAGGGAGACCTATGAACAGAGAGAAGGCTCAGATTTCTTTGAGTATTTCAGTATTGCCAAATACTTTGGTTTGCTACAGCTGCTGGAGAAGTATTGGAAAGATCTGATCAGAGAACATGGTGTTAGAAAAGATCTATTTAAAGATTCATAAGATTTAGGAAAATGCTGCTGCTTTCTGCTGAGCACCAGAACTGTGAAGAAAACATAACTTATGTTGAGTATGAGGTAGAAATCAATATCTGAAACATACTTCAAAAACAGAATTGAAGGCTAACATCCTTTTAAATTCGTGGCAGGAAGAGCCTCTTCTTTGCTTGAACAAGTTACTGTTTACAACAATTTTAATAAAGTATCTCCCGGCAAAAGGACTAAGTTGTAACATCTGTGAAGCTTTTATAGATGAAACAGTGTCCTTCAAAATCCACACTGCTCAGTTAAACCTTGCTAGCATGTATTGTGACAGGGATGCATAGTCTTTGATAGTCTGTATGAAGCCTTTTCCATTTTATCTTGATTACATTTAGTTCCTTCCACTTTTGGGATGTTTCTCTTCTGTACTTTCCCATTTTTTTTTTCCTCCTGGAAACAAACAACCCAAAGCATTATTCTGTCACTTGGCACCTCTTAGGAGCTCCACTGCTCAGAATTTGCATGGATACTCGTGCAAGCAGTTTAATTCCAGGGCTGCTTCCAACACCAAGCCCTGGCTCTGCTGTGCTGCTGCTGTAGCCCTCCCCCTGCCCAATGGCAGGACTTGCCCTGCTCCGTGGTGTGGATCCCAGCCCGTCCCTGGGGCATGTCAGACCCTCTGTCTCTGAGCTCAAGTACCTGGGCTTATCCCAGCCTGTAGTAATTGAGGCATTTTTCTGACAGGTCACTACAAACAGGATTTCACAGCACGAGGATCTCAAGCAGAGGGGCTCTCACTTGATTCTTTTTTTCTATTTCACACTTTGTTATGACACCTCCATCTGTTTGCTGTTCTGTGCCTGTATCATTGCTGTGAAAAGATAATGCCATTGCATCTTTTCTTCTCTCTAAAGACAGAACAAATGACATAAAATTTCCCTCAAAGCTTGCACGATCCAGTGGTTTTGACTCACTGGACAGCTGTTTTTCAGGATTATTCCCTCTCTATATAGATTTTCTGACCTTTAACAAGTGGTTCCAATCTGTACTATCTTGAGAGGAGTTCTACGTTGCTCTTGCATTGCTATTGAGCAGTGTAATTTAGAGCATTCTCTGAAAAGTGAAATGGCCAGAGCAGACACAATAACAGCTCCATCAAATATTGATAAAGTAGGATTATTAATTAGAATAGGGGTGTAGGATTAAAATGTCCCTTGAGTTGCATTCCCCATTTGATGTGAGAGTGCGGTTTTGTGGTCAGAGAGTGGGAAGCTCAGGATAACTGGAATCTTTTCTCATCTCTTCAATGTGTTTGCTTAATGTCCTTAGTGGTTCAGGGGATACAGAATACTATTGACCAGAGTTGCTAGAATTCTGATATGCTCCTGTGGTGGCACTGCTGGCAGTGAACTTCACGAGAATGTCTCTGTTAGTGCATTTTGGTCTGGTTTGTAGCTTACATTAAAGAACCCCTCTGACCAAGCTGATAATTTGCAGTCCTGTTGTCCTGGAGTCTCATCCTCCCTCAAAGAGCTGCATGTCTTTGTGAGAGGGTGAAAACACTGGGTCAGTTCTGTGGAGCATATGGCACTGGTGCACTTGGCCCTCAGCTGCAGTGGACAATAGCGTTTTGCTTTTGACAGTGTGGGTAGTGCTGAACTAAACAGATATCAAAGCAAAGAGAATGAACTGAATTTCCCAGTTACACAGCTCTGGTGTAAAAAGGAGCTTTCAATGTCTCCCACTTGAAAAAGACACCACAGGTTAGCTATGAGATCTCCTTTTAGAACAAAGCCCTGATCTGCATCACTAATAACAGCTGAGGTCATTAAAATAGAAAGAATTTCCCTTTGAATTTCTTTTGAACAGTGTCTGCATTCTCTGTGTCACTGGTGTTAGCTTTTCTTTTCCCACAGTTCTGACCCATCAGGACAGTACAGTAAGGATTTATTTTCCTCTTAAGGTTCTTCTTGATTCTTATATTCTACCTAGAAGAAGTGGTTTAGACCTGTTATAATTATACAAGTTCTGTAAATTCATTCTTCCATTCCTGTGCACAAACTGTGTGTTCTTGGGTCCGTCAGAATGTGTCTGTGAAGCAGCAGTTTAACATCCCTGTGTGCCCCAAGGCTCTTTTAGCTGATAGAACTCTCCAATCTGAAGCATCTTTTTTTTTTTTCTTTTTTTTTCCCCTCTTCCCCTTCTGAGTGTTTCCCTGCTCTCTCTAGAGCCATTAGATGCTCTGACTATGCACTTCAGGAGATCAATATGCTTTTGGCATTCACAGGCATTATTATTCTGAGACTGTATGCCTGGTATGTATTCATCCTATTAACATCTGCTCAAAATTCCCAACATCCCAGCACAGCTAACAGAGAATGACCGTGTTGTCCTTGGTCAGGCTCCGTGCAATGGATGTTGACACCTGGTTTATTGTTGGACAGATTCCACTTCCCCTATTACTTTGTTCTGACCTCATTTCACTCCTGGAAGCTCCGTTTCAGCTGGAGATGGATGAATGGACTGGGAAGCATTATGTCCACTGCTGCTGTGGCAATTCCTCTGTGTTACTGCCCAAAAAAGTGATTTGGTTCCTACACTGAGGAGGCCAGTTCTGACCTAGCAGCCCTCCAGGATGTGCCTGCAATGGAAGCACCATCTCTGCAAAGCAATAGAAAAAGACAAGAGTCTGCTGGGCAGATTCAGCAAATCACTGTCCTTCTGGCTGATGTAACAGAGGATTAAGAACTTTAAAGTCATGGGAAGAGGATGAACTGTGACTTTGACTTCTGTGATAACTGTGGATATAGGTGGTGGGAATGCAACATCAGCTCCCTGATTGTAACAGATTGTGGCAATAAGGTTACCTTAGGAGGGCAAAGAAACAAGGAAATTGGAGCTAAGTGTGTATCAGTGTGGAAGTTCCTAGCCATGGGTGGGATTCACTGTTTTAAAGTCCTTTCTGAAGGATGTATCTCTTATGAATGAGAACAAACTGTTTCAAGGGGAAACACAATGTGTTGACATTCCTGGTTTTTCCCCCTCCATTTTGGTTGATTTGGTTTTCTCATTGCTGCTCTCCCAAAAGGTGGTTGCTCTAATAGGAGGTTTGTTCAGATTGTAATGTGCACAAGATTACTTAGGGTTAACTCTGACTAACAAAATAAAAGTAATCATTTGCTCATTCAAGATTTCAGGGAAATATCTGTATGATTCCTCAAGTTAAAAGATGAAATGTTATAACAGTCCATACAAGTTGACTTTTTACCTTCCTAAGTGAAAGGAAGCTGTGAAATCTCAGAAATACTGGGTACTGGGCACTGATTAATCTCCATTGTCTGGCCCGAATCAAAGGAAATGCAGAAGCCAAGGGAACCTGTGTTTTAGCAAGCTTTACAGGAGGCAGAAACAGAATTGAAGAAATCTTCACTTTGTCTCATGTATTACAAGTGGCAGTGGTTTGTCATTTTCTCAGAACACACCCCCCAAATAGATTTTCTTGCTTCTTGGATTCTATTTTCTGCAGCATGCTTGCCATAGTGACCTCCTGCAAAGGGAGATTGGCAGAAATATGCCAAGTGCCCTGCTTCAGAGTCATGCACTAAAAAGGGGTTTGGATCAAACGGAGTTTAAATCTGCAGCCAGAGGTTTTCTTTGAGACTCACTGATGGGCCCCGTGACCTTGCAGTGACTCACTGATGCTGTGGGGTGGCAGAGCCAAGGAGCCACAGATCCATTTGGACCCCACGGAGCAAAGCTGAGCCTCTGCTGCTCCCTGTGATTCTGGGAGGCTCAGCCATCTGTACTTTGGTTCCTCTTCTGCTCCCAGAGACAGCAAAGGAAATTTTGCTAAAGTCCTGTAATAGATGAGGACCCAGAACTGAGTTGGAAGCAAAAAGGTTCATAATTTGCCCAGAGTGTAGCTAGGCTGGCATATGGAGTCACTCCCAAAGCTAATGAGAGTTAAATTGTCAGGTTTGTGACTTCTGTCTCATAAAGCATTCAAGCATAACAAATGGTGCTGACACACTGGCCTTGGCATGGAAAACTTCTTTAAATATACAAGATGCTGCTTCTTGCTGGGGTATATATAAAGTTGGCTTAGATGCAGTGAAGTTTCTTGGGGATAAAATGGATAGTGTTCCAATAAGCTGTCAATTATGTTTCTTTCCAGAAATGATACGTATAATTGGTGAATGGTAAGGCTGGATTGGCATTAAATAGTTGATCTAAACTATTATAATGCTTTTTTCCCCATAGTTCTTGGGAGGATTCTAGATCCATCCACTTCAATATTTTGTATACAGCCTCATAAGAAACCTTATGTGTGTCTGATCTGAGAGATGCTCTGGTGCTTATTCTTGCTGTTACTGAAACAGTTGTAAACCAGATACTTCATGGTGTTTTTACCAGTTCTTGGAAAGTTTCTAGACCCAACCACTTGAATATTTGTATACAACCTCATCAGAAACCTCTGGTTTTTTGGTTTGGTTTTTTTTTTTTCAAAAACCATTGAGCAGATTTTGTTTCAGACATATTGATGAGCTCCTGTGCACATTCAGCACACCGGTTAGCAGAGCAAGAGTTTCAAGCATGTGTGCTGCAGATCAATATCTCCTCTGACAGAAGCCCAGCAGGAGCTCAGTTTGCCTGCTGTTGCAAGACATGAAGTAGAAAATGTGCATAAACCATGCTGGCTATGAGGAGTGGAACAGTGCTTCCCTTAGGGCAGAGAGAAGTGCTGAGGCCCTTGTTTCTGGTCGGATTCTGCAAGTAGAGGCAAACAAAATATTTACTTAGAGACCATGAGAACAAGCTTGAATGCTGTTAACACTGAAGTGAAGATCTGTATTGGTCATTCCTAGTTTGTTAAGCAATCAGACAAATGGCTGGTGATGGAGACACCAGGATTAGCATCCCAGCACACTGGCAGGGTGTGCTGTGGTAATCCCTGCCAGACCCTCGCATCCAAGCAAGAGCAGATCCAGCACTTTGTGCACACCCACCTTAGGCAGGGCCATTGTTCTGGGGCATTTGTGAAGTAGAGACAATTGATTCACATGGGGGCTTCAATCTGTGAAGTAATAATGCTAATGCTGGTGTGAAACAGTACTTTCAGTATTTTTCTATTATTTCTAGTATTTCCTAAAAAGGCAGGAGTGTGCCAGCCCAGAATACTCAAAGTGCTGGACAATATCCCTACCTTTGAGTCAGGAAACTGAATGTGGGACTGTTCCTTTACAGTTGTCCTTTGCCTTCATACTGACAAATCTGTCTTTAGTTACCTGGATTAGATTTGGAGATAAAATAAGTGTTTAGTGACCATCAAGGTGCAAATACATGAAAGTGAGCCCCACATCTTTGGCATCTTTGAGAACATTACTCATTCCTCAGCATTTGGCAATTTGTGATCTGCATCCATTTTACTTCCTGCCATCTACTGTGGTGGCAGTGTCCAGTTTTCCCAGAGGCCTCATTACTCAGCAGGCTGTGCGTGAAGCGTGAGGGAAAGCAGAGATTGCAGCTGGAAGGAAAATGAGGCAGAGCTTGCTGAATTTATGGAGAATGCAAAGGTGTAATTTCCATGGCAGACACATGTCAGGCAGGACTTTGAGGCTACACTCTTCTTCAGAGCTTACAGCCTGCACAGTGCAGCTGGATGTGTTTGTTTTTCAGGTCCAAATTTCCCCATTCTCCCGCTGCCCTGTTTGGCCTTCCTGGAATACAAACTTCAGCAGGAGGAGGTTCCTGCAGCTGGCAGCCTCCCTCCCTTTGGTTTTCCCCTGAAGCCCAGCCTCTGGCTGGCTCTGGCAATGCGGAGCTCTGCAGCAGGCGCTGCTGACCCAGCCCTGCAGGCTGCTTTGGGGCCGGGAGCACAGACCTGCCCTCCAGCGGTGCCAGAGCCTCCCGAGCCCCGCTGAAGGCGGCTATTTACAAACGTCTTGATCGTCTGTGACAAAAACAGCGGCAAAAAGGGCTCTCTATAGTCAACACGCCTTCAAAACACCCTCAGATCCTGGCAATCCATTGGGCACATCCTTCCTGCTATAACATTTTACTGCAGAAAATCTTGCCTGAGACCCTTTTTACACCATTTTGGCTGCCTCCTGTTAGGTGATCAACATTCTCATCTTCCCATCTGCCAGAGAGGCCCCTTGGAAGGGATTCACCTCCAGCAGGCAGCTGTAAGCAGGGAAGAGGATCAAAGGGCATGAAGTTGACCTGCAGCAGTCCAGCGGGGTCTCCCGTAGATCAAAGGGTACATCCATGGTCAGAGCCTGACTTCTGTGACTTCCTCCAGAGATAACTTGGCAGGCGTGTGGCCCTGTGTTCAGCACAGCCTGGTCTGTGTGGTTTGAAAGGTTTATCTGTTGGAGAGGAGGGCACGGCTGCTGTGCACGTGCTGGATATCTTTGTTATGGTCCTTACAATTAGCTCCTTTTTGGGATGAGGCCTGTCGTGAAGATCTCTGAAGAAGCAGCCAATGCTGCAAGGCAGAGGAGGTGATTTCACACCTCAGGCAAACATGTTCAGAGGCCTTTGTCCTCTGGACTGCCCCCTCCTGTTCCCCAGCACTGCAATTTTATCTGAAATCGATGATTGTGCTCCAGGAAAGCGAGGTAGTGCCAGAACTCTGCTTGCCAGTGCCCAGACAACAGCCCTCCTGCTCTGCTTTGCCAGCCCACTTTCTGCACTGCCATTGCCCAGGACTGACCAATGTCACAGGCTCGGGACTCTGGCGTTTATAAGGCAGCATGATTCGTTTGCCAGCAGTTCTGATTAGCAATGATAGGAAACTAAATTTATTGTGTCTAAGAAATGCAATTAGGATGTCTCAAGACTGGAAATTTTGTGTGATTTTGCCAGGTTTTAGTAGCAACTTTTAAGTTTTGGCTCACAGCCCCAAGTCTGCCTTGGCTGCGGCGCTGTGGGGCTGTTGCAATAGGTCTTGCAGTGTCCAGGGTGCTGCTGGCACAGTCCTGCAGCAGTTCAGGATGTGTCCAGCTGCTCTGGTTCCCCAGTGCTGCTGTAACATTCATTTCTTTCCAGCTCTCCTGTTTTCACACGGGGGCCTTCGGTGACTTTGGCAGTGCAGAAGGGACATCTAGTGGGCTGATGGGAGAGTGGGGACAGTGCCTGGTCAGGGCTGCAGGAGAGAGCCAATTTCCTGTTAGAGATTGGACTCTGGGGAGCCCTTGAGAGTTACAGCACCAAATTGTATTTAAACATTCTGGTGTACAGAACTGGCCTGTGAGTCTGGAGGCTTGAAATTCCAAAACTTAAAGTTTTTAAAGATATTCCTGGCACTTTTCAGCAGTGTCAGAAAACAGGAGTGTATGGAAGCAGTCGTGCTTGGCACAGTTTTTGAGTGGAGCTGGAAGGTTTTTTCTTTACTGATTCAACTTCCCAAGCCTGCAGCCACTGTTAGTATGGACTGCTTTGTGTAATGTTGTGCCTAATGATCCTTAGAGGACAAAGCTGGGGAAAAAATCCTGACTGATGCTGTTGGCTTCCATTGTTCAATTCAGTAAAAGAGACTTGTGCCCAGTGGTTCCAGGATGGTGAGGAGGGAAGGTGAGGCTCTGTCCTCTGGGGCAGTTACAGCGTGCACGTGACAGGAGGGAGGAATGGCTTTGTTCCTACCACTGATATTTACCAGCCTGTCACAGGTCTCTAGTATCCAATCTGCAGTATTAGGATTATTTTAAGCCCTGTGTGAGGAAAGGTTGTGAAACTCACGCAGTGTACATTGTTCTTTGAATGGACACTGTACAACGTTCAGACTTTGCTGAGGTACTTTGGTATGGTTCTCGCTGAACCTTTTGTAGGAAGATGTATAGGATTGTTTTGTGACAAGTGTACAGAAGAGTATAGAATAAGTGCACAGGAAGGTTCTGCTGAGTACCCCAGACCTACTTTCTCCTTTTTCCTCTAATCCAGCTTCCCACTGCTGCCCCATTTCCATGGCATGCATTTCCGGCTTGCGAAGGTTCCTGCTTCAGGCTGAGAATAGAAGCCTTGCTGTTCAGCTGTCCTTAAATCTCTCATAATGAGTGTTACACCAAGGAAAGCAGCTGTGTCCTTTGGCTCTAGTTTTAATGCTATGTTAAAGAGCAGATTATGGTGACGTGGGACGGCAGCAATGCAGAGGTAGCACAAACCATGACCAGTTTGGGGAAGGCTTTAGCAAGGATGACTAAGGGCTTGGAGCTTATGCTTTAGATAACAAATCCACCCAATTGTGCTCCTTTGGAAATATAGTCGAGCCTAACAAATCGGGGCTTTGACAGAGTTGCATCAGGGTCCTTTAATTGGACTAAGCTGGTTAACACCCACATTGGCTTTTGTATGCCCAGGGGTCCAGCACAGGAATGGTTTGCTGTTTATGCCGGCAAAATCTCATAAAATTGCAACCATGAACATTGATAAAAATTAAATTCTAATGTGCTAAGAGGTAGACAATAGATTAAGGTATTTTGATTATTATAAGGAAGTTGGATGTAACTGTTTTCCTCTTCCCTCAGTCTGGCTAGTGTGCCACGAGTCACGGCTCTGTCCAGGGAGTGGGGTGGGACAGGCTGGACAGCACAGCAGGAGCAGCAGGGCTGCACGAGACCTCAGCCCCTGTGGGACAATCTCCACTTGCTGTGAGGGGGTTTGCTGTACTCATTCTGTTTCATGAAAGCTGAGCAGGTCCTTCAGGTAGTCCAAGAAGCCATACATTACCATGCTATGGCTTAGGTGTGTTTTCCAGGTGTTTTGAAGTGTTGCATTACTTGACTTACAGCAGTGCCTGGCTAAGAATGATGCTTTATTGCCATCTTAATTATGCAATGATTCATATGTATGTGCTGGGATTTGGAAAAGGTAGATTGTTGAGAGCATAATTCAAACAGGTGAGGCAGAAATATTCTGAGCAGAAAGATTCTGCACACGTCAGTGTTTGGTTACATCCCCTGACAGCAAAACCAGAGTCTAAGGAGACAGAAATGAGTTCCAGATGGTTGTGGTAACTGGCAAGAAACTAATACTGAGGCTGATCTTGAGAAAACAGACTGAGGACACCAGAGATGAAAGAGGGGGCAGGGTGGTCCAGATAAGGTTGATAACACATGATATATCATCTTTGGAGCATTCCAAGGCAGGACAGTGAGATGAACCATTTGTTTCTGATCTGCAGAGTCTGGGTGGTGGAAAGGCCCCTGCTGTGGCTGTTCTGCTTCTGCACTGAAGGTAAAACCCCTGCAGTAACTATCCCATTTCCATGCACAAATCTCACCAGCCTCTGCTGTCCTGCAAGGATGCTGGGATAATGCAGATTACTCACTGTAAGATTGCTCCTGTTTTCTTCATGTGCAGCCTAGCTCTGTCTGCACAGTTCCTTGCTATCTTGCATATTTCTTGTTTAAACTAGGAATTTGTCTGGCATCTTACCTGCGTTCTATTTTTAGTTAGTAAAGGGTGAGGCAATGTACTTAATTCTCATTACAGTTAGTTTAATCCAATTGTGATGTGGATTTAGAGATTTAGTAGGTCTCGGCTGAGTGTGGGCGGTCTTTTTCCAGTTACTGTCATTAAACAATGCACACTGATAACTTTTCCCACTTCTAAAACTGAAGCCATGTATCTAAAAGGTGCTGTGATTTGGTACCTGTGTTTTGCACCTCTGTTGGTCTCTGGGGCTGTTCCTCAACTGGGAGGAGGGTTCCTGTACATTTTGTGAGCTCACCTGTCCTGTGGGATCACCCCCTCATGATGAGACAGCAGTAAAGACTAATGTGGACTAACTCTGCTTTTTGGGGTTAGCAGAGTGCTTTTGCCTCGTTTATCTTTGAACAAAGCAGCTTCTCTCAGAAAACTCTGTTCGATCCTACTGTGGAGTTGTAAAAACGAGCCGATGCAGAACCGTGCATCCTGCAAACAGCCTCGGTCCCGAAGCAGTGGTGACCCCGTCCCGGCTGCGGGGCACACCGCAGGTGTGTGTTTGGCGTTCGGGAGGGGCACGGCGACCCCCGGGCGGTTCCGCGGCAGCCCGGGGCGCGGTGCAGCGGCGCGCTCCGCTCCGCGCGATCCAGGCAGGCTTTGCCGGCGCTCCGGCGCGGGCAGCGGGGCTCTGTCCGTCCGCGGGGCTCTGTCCAACCCCGGGGCTCTGTCCGTCCGCGGGGCTCTGTCCGTCCGCGGGGCTCTGTCCGCGGGCTCGGTGCTGCTGCGGCCCGGCAGCGCGGCCCCAGCGGCCGGCCTGGGGAGAGCCCGCCCCGCACCGTGATGTGGCCACAGGAGGGGCTTGCTGGGCTCCAGCTCCTGTCTCTCCCCGAGGGGTTTAGAACGGCCACTCTTACACTTGTCATGGAATTAAAGAAAACTACCTCCAGGCCGTACAATGCTGCTCTCCTGCTGCCACTTTTCCTCTTGTTTTGGGGTAAGTTTTTGTTTTCTATGCCTGATTCTTACCCAGCTACTATGCAGTAACTTTGGATCAAATCTGTGACCTGCCCTTATATTGAACAAATTGGCATCTTACAGTTAGATTTGCAGCCTGAAAACTTTTGTCTGGAAGATAAAGAGGCATTTCATTCTAGACGTGTTTTTTTCCCTTCTATCTATTTCTTGTCTCTTTTCATCTTTCTCCCCATGCACATGTATGTATGCATTTATTCACAAGAACTAAAAATAATTAAGTATTAATGTAATTAAGTATTCAGCTATTATAGTAATCATTTTCTCCATTGGGAAGATCTGAATATTTTGGTTGTGCCCACACAGAAGAAACACAGACGTTAATTTCCATCCTATATGCTCTAGAAATACATCTGGGCACAAGAGGGTGGTACCCAGGGGAGTGGAGTGCCAGATACATCTGGTACAAAATGTGGAGGGAGATCACAGGACAGGAGTGTCTCCACTTAGAAATTTTGAAAAAAACAGATCCATCCTCAAAGTGCAAGAAGCAATGAGGTAACAAAAGAGTCTCTCACGCTGGTGGAGGTGTTGTTTTGTTTTGTATTTTTTTTCCACAGTGAAAACTTATTTTATAGCCAAAGAATCTGCTTGAGTATGCTGGGATTCTCCAAGTTCCCAAGACCGTGTCTTTGGGTTCCATTGACACCCTTGTTTACAATACCTTGTGTTCCCTGAAAAATAGGTTTCTCTGTTTCTTCTGGAATAGATGCCCAGAGATCTGCTGGGCCTAGACATCTGTTTTAGTCATCATGGGATTATAAGGTCATGTCAGGAACATGTCCAGCCTTTTACTGGAAAGTATGATTGGGATTGAACTGGTCTCCTTATCCTGCCCTCGGCACTGTTACCTGTAGGTGCAAGTCAGGTTTGGTTTCCACTGAACAAGTACAGGTATCATCCACCACACCAAGAAATGGATGTAAAATATGGAGAACATTGAGAAAATCCAGTTAGAGCCTTTTCTGTTCTTGTGTCTGCTGAGCGTGGCACCTGGCATTTTCTTGCATTAGTAGGTGATGTTTATGTAATTTTTGAGATTTGGAGAAAGTTTTCAGCTTTTCCTCTGACTCTCCAACAGTCTCTCTTTTTCCTTCTGAAGCTTCCCAAGATTTCTGTTGCTCTGACCACCTCAGACCATGAATGTGAAAGTCAAAATATGTTGTGATTTTTGTCTTTTTTTTTTCTTTTCTTTTCTTTCTCTTCCTTGTACCAGCTTCTTTGTCTGGTGAGTTTGCTCCAAGTGCCTGGAATTCCTCTGGCCACAGGGAAGCAGCAGGACTGTCTTTTGTATCTAGTAACCATAGCTACTGGTTTGGAGTGTGAAGCAATTATGGTGGCTTTGTGCTGGCACAGGCAAGGCGGGCTGCATGGACAGATCCCCCGCGTGTGGCTCCGAGGGTTTGTGCTCTTTGCCCACTGCACTTGTGACTTTTCTCTCCTGGAGAAAGCTCTTTCCCAGAGCACTGATTTAGTGAGAATGTGGTGTTCCTTTGAGTGCAGGTGGATGGCTCTTCTCGCTGGAGCCAGCAGAGCTCCAGGGAAGTGCTGATTTTCATAGTCTTTCCACTTACTCCTATTTTGCAAGGGGAATTCTGTCAGATTTTAACTGGAATGAATGGTGGTGTTTAGGTAGCACTTGTAGATTTTTAAGGCCGTAAAGAAATGTCTTTTCTTGCCCTTATAAACCATGTCACTACTTCTTTCATTTCTAATTGACTGAGTCTAAATGTCATTGAAGCAGAGAGTGCCTAAGCTACTAGTTCAAAATTTTTGTGGAAATTCGGAGAATGCAGTTGTAATGGTTGAATCTGTACCCATCAGAGCATCCTGCAGGCAGATCCTCACTATCTCCAGTTGTTTGAAAGAAACCCCGGAGGGGCAACGGTGCAGGCTCTGCCTGTGACTCCCCTTTTACTGCTGCTGCCTGTGTAATGGGAACACAATAGAATAGCTCCCAGCTAATTCCTCTTCTTTAAAAGAGATTCTGGAGGGCAGAAGGAGTGTCTTCTCCCTTCTGTTCCCACAGCTCCAGCCATCAGCAGGCACAGGCATTCACATACCTCTGGGCTGGAAGATGCTCTGGACGCCTGCTGAGGGAGAGCATGTGCAAGACAAACCTTTGTTGCTATCAGCTCTAATGCCAGCTCTTGAGATTAGCTGGGACACAGGGACAGTTTAAGGATTACTTCAATACTGGGGAACAAACAAAACCAATCTTCCCAGCTGTTTTGTTAATTGCCTGTATATTTAAATAAGAATTGGAAATTAAAGCCTGTGATTCACTCTGGTGAACTGAATACACAGGAAAGTCCCTGTCCCAGCGTTTGATCTGTGGAAATGGCTGAGAGATCAGAGAATATGTGAGACATGAAGGTCAGCTTGGAGGAGTGTTTATTAGGGGAAAATACTGGGGTGTCCTGAGCACAGAAGATCAAAGAGTTACTGTGGCAATATATTCGATGCTGTCATAAACCAGGGATTCATAGCTCCTGTCTTCCTCCCAGTTCTAGAAGCACGATAATAGGAGTTACACCTTCAAATCTGCAGTAAAACAGTGAGCAGATAATGAACACAAGCTAGCTGGCTTCTTGTTCTGTGGTAAGAATGACTTCAATTCCTGTAATGGTATTTCTGACTAATGCTGTTAATGCCTTGGGCCATGATGTTGGCACTGCTGGGCCTCGTGGATTGGTGCCCACTGTTTGGCACCTTTTAGCAATTCACTGGGCAAGCTGGGGGGCAGAGAGCCAGGAATCACCATCCTCCTTCTTTGAGGGGGTAAATATTCTGCATATTTCACGAGAAGAACCTGAGCCTGAATGAATGAAAGGCTAGGTCTAGGCCTTCGTAAATTCTATGTAAATATTTTACACTGGTAGATGTGTTCATATATCTGGCATGAAAAGCTCTGTCACACCAAAAACCTCGCGTGCAAATGTGGTGTGGAATTTGTTGGTCTCCAGTAACAAAGAGAAACAATGTCAGAAGCAGTCTGAGAAGTGATGGACACACAATATCTGGGTAAAGCTGTAATCTAGCCTTTGTGCAGGGACCTGAGGAGATGCCCTAAAGTTGGTATCCAAGGTGGTGCTTGGCTGAGACACTGGGCTTGTGTGTTTAACCAAAACTCTGCAAGAGCCATTGAAGTCATGAATAGTGAAGCTCTTTTTAAAACTGACTTTTCCAAAAGACACTCTTGGCATTGTTGGGATCCCTGGCATTTTGTCAGGCCATTTATTCAGTATTGTCTTAGAAGGCCTGCCTGCTGATTGCCAACACTGCTTTTGGATTAGCTATTCTTCATTTTCAGGGTTTGGGTTTTTTTGGTCATAGTGCCATGTCCCCCTTCACATAAATTATCAGATCTGATAAGCTGATAACCTGAGACAGTAACAATAATGTTTAGTTTCAACCAGCAGATATATCTCAGAACCCTTTCTCCCTTTCAAAAAACGGGGAGGAAGAACTTAACTCTGGCCCCCAGAGTCACCAAGGTACTCCAGCAGAGCTGGGTGGTGGGAAGCTGCTGCAGCCCAGGGGCCTAGTAATTGTGATCAAACATTGGTATTTTGGAGGATTTCCCATTCCCACATCCCCTTTTCTGAGGCTAAATAGAAAAGCCTGCTGTTAAAGCAGCTGTCACAAGTGCCACTACTGTGTTAAACAGGACAGGGAATACAGGTTATGGAATATTTTGAGCTAGGTGAAATATCACTGCCAATTATGAGCACGTCAGGAGCTCGTCAGCAGTCTCAGAGGGCTTCAGAGCAGATGCTTAGCTCAGGTCTGGATAGAAAGGTTTTAATCTCTGTGTGTCAAGAAAGAAATGGAGCTTGTAAAGCCCCAGGAATGTGTGAAGCCACCTGAAGAGGCCTTGTACCCTTCCTGAGCAGGTACATGGAAGGTGCTTCCTGAAGCAGGATTTGGTTTTATCCTGCCATTCCCTCCCATAGCTGTCCTTCCAAAGTGAGCAGGGGTAGGGAAGAGAGTGTGAATATCAAAGCCTCTTTTCAAGCCTGTCCATTTCCCTTTCTGGTTGTGTGGATGCTGGGAACAGGCCAAAGTGTGTCCCCTTTCACTAATCCTTTACACTGACCAGGATAGGGAGAGATCAGCAGAGGTCAGCAGGGATTTACTAATATAAGCACATGCCTTCCTGTTGTCATGGAGACCCAACTCTCCATTCCTTTATTCAGAGTTTATTTAGTTGTCGTGTTGCTCTGAATCCTTTCTGGTGGAAGGGCTCCCTTTCTACTCTTGGCCTCAGGATCTGTCTGCAGTGGGAGGTGTGCTGGGATGAGCAGCAGAAGCACAGCCTGACTGGTGAGAATTGCCCCAGGCTGGGGCTTGACCAGTGGTGGTTTTGGAAACTGGATATCCCTCAAGCTCAGTTATTGTTGTGGTTCAGCTGGGACCTGTGGTGCTCTGGGAATCCTGCTGTTCTCACCTCTTGGTTGTAAATTGTTTGGTTTGGTTTTTTTTTTTTTCAGTTGTAGTGAGTAGGGCAGGTGAAAAACATCTGAAGGAAGCTTCTTTCCACTTAAGGTGGATCTGGCTTGTCCAAGCTCATATTCAGTTTTTGCTAGGCCAGGAAATTACATTTTGGCAGCCTGACTCTTCTGGGAGCTGTGTCTGTGGTTATGACCATTTTGCACAGGTTGTGCACAGGTGATGGTACACTTTCATTTTTCATCCAGTGCAGAGCATGAACAGGAATTCAGGGATGGGGATTTCCAGCAGGTACCACTGCCTCTGCTTGGAGTGTTTTTTCTGTCCTTCAGTACAAAGCAAACTATGAGCTGAGAACCCCAATGCTGCCTCTTCCCTGCTGGAATTTTAAGTGATCATTAAGACACCTTTAAGGCAGTTATCAGTGCAGCACTGAGCAGCTTCCACAAGGTCAGGAGTGTCTGCAGATTGGCAACATCCATCCTCTATCAGACTCTATCTACACAAAACTTTGAGAAAACAAACTTGTGAAAAGCAAACCCCCAAAATAGAAGCCAGCCAGTAATGCTAAAGTAGCATCTCCAATCACAGCAGTAATTACCTAACTTCTCATTAATTTCTGATTTTTTGTGATCAAAAAACTCACTGTTGCAACTTCGACAAGATCACACAGTTCAGGTATAAAGTGTAAGATTATTAAAGCAAATTATTAAAACAGAGCCTGGTAATGCAGCTTGTTTGCCATAAAGTGTTACAAAAGGTCACAAACCTCATCGTTTGGGGAAAATCTTTGTCAGCTACCTTTAAAGTGTAAAACCAGCCCTGTCCTGACAGAGCTCAATGAATGCTTTATATGGGACTCTGGTAGCCTTTGAAGTTCCTCCTAATCCACCCCTAAATGCCTGGAACTGTTCTTCAAAGGAGCTGTGGTCTCCTCCAGTTTCAGTTCAGCATAGGCTTGCAGGATGGTATGACTGTAATACACTTCTAATGTTTTTTTTTTCCCTTACAAATGTCACTAATTTATGTTTTTCTTATGAAATGTAAAGAAAAACTTCTGAATGCTATTGTTAATCCAGCAACAACTACTTGTGAAAAACTATAAACTCTTGTCATTAGTGATTTCCTTGACCTGATTTTCACTGTGTTAATGAAACAGCATAGTCTGAACTACATGTTTTCATGCTTCTTATATTGTGCAGCAGGAAAAGCTAATTTATTCATTTTTCTTATTAGTGTTTGGTGCATATTCATGTGCTATTCACATTCATACATTCACATCATACATTCATCTATTCCAAAACTGAGAGCAGTAAGTGTATGCCCTAAGATTGATGGTTGGAAAGAACAAAATCAGAACTAAAAACATCAGATGTGCTCTTTGTCAAGCCAGGTGTTCAGCACTGCCATGGAAGGAGAATTAGGGTTAGAATACATTCCCACAGGGGCACGTTTTGTCCTTGGGAAATATTCCATATTAGAACAAGTGTGCTGGATACAGGAGAGTGTGTGGTACAATTTGGGGTTGGTGCTGTTAGTGTGCCTGGAGCCTCCACTGAGTCAGTCAAACATGTGGGGGATTTTCTGGCAGCTGCAGTTCACAGCATAATTTGCAGTTATTTAGATAAGTTTTATTTCTGGTGATTTACACTGCAGTGTCCTCAGCCTGCTCCTCGGCCTGTGAGCAGTGCTGTGTTACTTCAGGGTATCTGTTCCAGAAAAGGAACATTTTCCTCCAGAATGCTGTCCTGCTGAAGTACATGTATTAACCAGTGCTGTTGTTCGTGGTCACAGTGAGTTTTGAGCAGACCACAGTTCTCCCTGTTCCTTCACTGCTGTCTTTGGTAGCCAAGAAGGCCTTTGCACTTCTTAGTGAAGATTTGTGTTGTCTCTTGTGGAGCTGTGTGATTGACCAAACCAGAGAAGGTACAAAAAGGTGTGTCTGTTGTGAAAGAACTTTGGGAAAGGCAGGAAACAGCAAAGGGCTTTGATGTTTAGCTTTATTTGCAAAAAGCATTTTGCCTGTGTTCTTCTCATGGAAGCAGAAAGCCACACATGAGCCTTGGCAGTGACTCAGCCTGGCTGTGCCAGCAGTGCCTGGGGATTCTGTGGAAATGGGAATTTCTTTGCAGATGGAGTGTGCTGCAGCTCCTTCCCAACATGCACTGGACTCGGGCTCCTTTTTTGTCCCAAACCGTGCTCCTGGCCTCTGCAAAGTGCAGGCTGGGGCCGGTTACTCATTAAGCCTACAAAGGCTCATATCTCCTGCCTAGTAAAGCTCTTTTTCGAATAGTTTCCTGGGCTTCCACTCTAATTGCCACAGAGATTCCAGGCAGATTCCGTCATCCTTGTTTTCTGCCTGACTGGGAATCTGAGAATAAAAGGGTTGATGGCAGAATAATGGGATTGCTGGACAGTGCAGGGCTCAGCAGCTCTCCCCAGCATCACATGAGAGGGGAAGGGAGGGGTGGGCCATGGAGATGATGCTGGGAAGAGAAAGGGCTGCCTAAATCCCTGAGCACCCTCCCTCCCCCAGCAGCACTGGCCTCTTAAAAGAAGACTTAGAAACACTACAGTCTTTGGTGGGAGGAATTTGGGGGAGGTCAGGGCAGGGGCAGGCTTTTGTAAACCAAAGTCTCCTATAAATCCCTTTCAGGCCCTGAAGTCGGTGCCTCCACCTTCAGGTACAAAGAGACTAGGGAGCTGATGGGGCAGAGTTGATAGAGCACCACTGACACAGATGAACTCTGGGGGTGGATAAGGTGCACCAGAGCAAGGCAAAGTGACCCAAACTGGGCCAGGATAATTCTGGCCCCAGTGAGAGGATGTGGGGGTTAGCTGGGCAGCGATGCTGAGCTGTGTGATCCTGGCAAGTCCTTAGCATGGAGCACGGCAGGGTAACATTCTTCATGGAGCAGGGAGGGCTCAGGGAGCTGCAGGGATTTCGAGTCCTGCCCTCTCTCCACCTGCAGCTTTGTGGGGTTTACAGGGACTGGGGCCTGTCACCACCTGGGCCACGGCTACCTAGAGAGGGCAGCAGAAAGGGTGAGGAGCTGCTTGCCCTACGGCTTCCAGTAATGGCTTGGCTTCCAACACCAGGGAAGTCTGGATTGTCTCACCAGTAGCAATTTCTCAGATACCATTTGCTCCTTCACGAGCTTTATCTCTGCTTTGAGACCATTTTTCATAGACATTTTCCAAACATCTGCTATATAGTTGTTTGCAGAGCTACTTCCAAGTTTGGATGTTTCATAACAGTATGCAGGAATCAGGCTGGGATATCTCTACCACACAGCTTCTCTCTTATTTATCTTGGAATTGAGCAGAATGAAATGCTCTGATCTCAGAAGGTCACAGTGGGATGAGGTGCTAATGACTGCTGCCTTTGTGGAAGGCAAAGTTTTCTGTTTCCACTGCCTTTGTCACTTTATTTTATTTTTGGTTGGTTTATGTCTTTTGGAAAGTGCTTAATTGTGGCATTGAGTCCAGGATATATATCCTAATTCTAACATAAGGGCCATTATCTCCTGTCTCCTGGGCTGTCCTGCCCTTTGGCCAATCTGCCCCTTGTTTCTCAAAGTAAATTTCAAATTTCTTTTGGAAAAGAAATGAGGATTTCTCCTATTATTCCATTCTGCTCCATTTTGAATATCTACATTGAATACTTTTTTTTTCTTTTTTAGTATCGTGTATCGTACATAATCTCATTGATATGAACTACATTTGCAGGTCAGTGGGCACGTCCCATCCCATTTCCGGATGGTGGAGCTGCTTAATGGGGCAGGAGCCTTTTAAACACTGCCTTTGTGGGGACAGCAAGGCATTGTGGCTCAGTGTGAATTAACTGATCACATCCAAATGCTCCCAGATTTAGGGGAATCTGGTCTCAGCATTAGTTCCTGGTATCAAATTGTTAGACTGGTGTTTTGGCTCAGCAGGTACTGATCCAAACTGCCATCAGCACAGTGATCTCTGCTCCTCCTTGCTAAAAATGTCCTGCTGTGCAGATTTACATGTCTGATATGAGGGGAGGGTGAGGGCCAGTGGTTATCAACCTGAGCTGCCTGATGTAATCAGAGACTCTGTGAAATGTGCCCATTTGGAGTTTGCCTTGGGTTATTTATGGAAGCATCTTCAAATCACTTCTGGATTAGCCGAGAAAAAATTGTATCCCCAGAAGGAGCAGCTGGAACATACAGAGCTGCAGCCAATACCTGAACTCATCCTGCCCCTCTGGATTTCCAGGCACAAATGCTGTGCCCTGCCAGTGAAAGGGGTCATGGAATTTTACACTAAGTTAATCTTGTGAATGGATTTAAGGTGATATGTGTCACTGCTCTCAAAGTGACTCATGGATGAATAAGCACAAGTAAAATAGTTGGTTTGTGAGTGTCTCCTAAAAAATCAGGTACTTGGTTACCCAAATTGGCAAGAGATTCCTGATTGCCACCAAATGAAGGGCTGTTGTCTTCTTTATAGTAAATGTTTGATTCTCCAGTATCATCCTCATCTCTGGCAGAACTTTTTTCTTCAGGGTTTCAAATGCTGACTAACAAAAGCTCTTTTCTCATCAGGAACTTCATACTCTGAAAATGACAGTGGCTGTTCCTCATCCCCATGTGAGAATGGGGGGAGCTGTAAGGATTTGGAAGTGGGTTACCAGTGCATCTGCCCCGTGGAGCCTGTAGTCTACATGGGCAGAAACTGTGAACTCCTCTATGATGCTTGCATTGAACATGACTGTCCTGCCCACATGACCTGCACCCGGACTCCGGGACTCCTGGACTATGAATGTGTGTGTGCAGCTGGCTCTGCAGGCACCGACTGTTACAGCGTTAACGAGTGCGAGAGCAGCCCGTGCACAGACCCTCGCTTGGAATGTGTAGATGGCCCAGGTGGATACACCTGCAGGTGCCAGCTGGGCCCCGGTGGAGAAGGCTGCCAGGCAGAGAGCTCCGTGTGCTCCAGCCAGCCCTGCCTGAACAACGGCACGTGCCTGGAGGCTGCGGGCGGGTTCCGCTGCCTCTGCCGGCCCGGCTTCAGCGGGGCCACCTGCGGGGACGACATCGACGAGTGCGCGTCGGGGCCGTGCAGGAACGGGGCCATCTGCAGGGACCGGGCGGGCGACTACAGCTGCTTCTGCGTGCCCGGCTTCCAGGGCTCCAACTGCGAGATCGACATCGACGAGTGCGCGTCCCGGCCCTGCCGCAACCACGGCACCTGCCTCAACCACATGGACCGCTACGAGTGCCGCTGCGCGCCCGGATACGCGGGTATGGCCGCTCCGCCTCCTGTCAGGGGCCCTCCCCGAGCCTCGGGACTCCCCCAGGGCCCGGGCGCGGGCCTGAGTAACGCTGTAGGGCTGCTGGCAGCAGCTTCCAGGCAGTGCTTGAGGCCTTCAGTTCCATGCATGGTGTAGGTGTTGAGAGACAGGGAGCCGAGAGTGGACTGTCTGAGACTGGAGTACTAGGCACAAGATAGCTGTGATTAGTTCTTTGCATGAAATTAAGGGGATAACATAAAAAGATATTTATCATCAGGAAGTGGATACTTAGCGTTTCCAGGTGTAACTTAGCTCTGCCGAACTGGCCTGTAATTCTTTGTCCTGTCCAGCAGGATTTTTCCAAGGGAAATATTTGTCTTTTGGAAAAAAGTATCTTTTAGCTGGAGATTTCCAATTCTTTCATCCCTGGCAAATGTTTATTTGGCATATGATTTAAGTGTTTCTCTTTTGTGCATCTGTGCTAATGGTGACTCAGAGAGGAATCCACACCTGTGAGTTATCTGTGAGGGAGGCAGTGGGGGGCTCTCCTTCCCCCAGCCCTGCTTATCGGAGCGCAGTGGGGTGGAATGTGTCCGGGTCTGCCTGGTACCACCTCGCACATGAACTTTCTCAGCCTTCCTCCTGTTCACAGACTGAAGTGTTTAAGGAGTTGGGTTGCTGTGAAGGAATGCTGCTGATTACCAGTGGAATGAGGAGAAGTTACAACATCAGGAATGTAGTCCCTGATGCTGACTCACTCTCTGATAAAAATGAAGAGAGATGAAGGAGAAACAGGACAGAATTTCTATGTGGGCCATAAGGTTACTGGTGATTTTGAGTATCAAGCATAATTCTGTTTTGGCAAATCAGTTTCTTTTTTTATCTTTATGCTGAATCCTCAATTCAGGTTTGTGGGATCCCCTGCCAAAGGAGCCATAAAGTGACCCATGCAGCTGGAGGAGTTTGTTGTGCTTCCAGTTATTCTAATATCAAACGTGAGGTTTAGCCTTGGCATTTAGTTCCTCATCCAGAGGTTTGAGAACCATTGCGTGGCAAGGCCAGGTTGTTTCCTGGTGCTTGCAGCTGGAATGTGGGTGAAGGAAGTTTTGTGTGGATATTGAGGGGTTTGAACCAGATTAGGGGGCCCACATTCCACCAGGATTAGGATGGCCATGCCCACTCTGTGGGGAGCCTTCGCCAAGGAGGGCAGATTAGATGGATTGGTAGGTGCCACTGTAATGAGTAAGGTTTGGAGGTGATGCCAGGCCACAGACAGCTCAAAGAGGTGGAATATAGGTTAGATAATTGCATAGGAATCTTTCATGAGGTCTTGTGGCAGGGAGGTTGGGACTTTGTACCAAACAGGTGTTACTTGCTGTGACCAATAGTGGAGCTCACGTTGTATTTTTAATAGCCTTTCCCAATAAAATCACTTCCTAACCTCAGGTATCATAGTAGCCAGTGTTCTGCACTACTTTAGTGTTTTTTTTCCTGGGTATCACAAAACAAGTTACAAACAATTGAAATAAATGGAATTTATTTTTGGAGAAGCGGGTAGAGATCACTGGTAGCCAGCTGGGGTTGATAACTTATGACATAACAAGATGACTCTTGAGATTTCATGTCAGGATTCCAGGAAGCCCATATACACTTCTGTGGATTTGTAACACAGATATTTTTCTGTTTTTTAACCAAGGTGTGAACTGTGATACTGAAATAGATGAATGTGCTTCAGACCCTTGCCAGAACGGGGCCCTGTGCAGTGATCACGTTGGGTTCTACACCTGCACCTGTGCACCAGGTTATCAAGGAACCCAGTGTGAGGTGGACATCAATGAATGTGAGAGCCAGCCATGCCAGAGCAATGGGACGTGTCATGACCTCATAAACAGGTGAGAAAACAGTGCTGGGGGGCAATTAGACACCAGGACTGATCTAAAGGTCTACTCAGTGCGGCCTGTGAAAATCAGAGTAGAAAGCTGTGGGAGGAATTGGATTTAGTGTTTTGTACATTGAGTGGCAGTGGCAATGATTTGTGGCAATAAGGGAGAAGCCCCCTCCCAGCAGCAGAACTCCAGGAGTGCTTAAAGGGAGGGAGGAATAAAAGAGACCACTGAGAAGTGGTTTGCAGAGCATGAACAGCACAGGCCATGCTGAGAACATACCTGTGTGTCTGAATTTACCTTTCCATGGGTAAGGTGTGAGCACAGGTGGGTGTGAGCACTGACAGCTGAGCTCTTTTGCCCGTTCCTCACCCGGGGCTTTGCTGTCCAAGGCAGAGTTGATGCCTTGCTCTGTTTGCTCCCACAGCTACCGTTGTGACTGCAGTGACACTGGCTTCGAGGGGGCCCACTGTGAGCTGGACATCCTGGAGTGTGCCTCTGACCCCTGCCACAACGGTGCCACGTGCCTGGAGGGAATTAGGGGCTACAGCTGTGCCTGCTGGCCAGGTGGGCTGGGGCTCTCTGCTCGTGTGATGTGTGGGCACACAGCCATGGACAGTGTGTGCTTGATTGCTCATTCCTCAGCCACTTCTGAGTTGAAGAAGTAGAGAATTAATGATCATACTGCATGGCCCCGTGTGAGTTTTCATTGTCTGGAGCAGTGAGGCTGCACTGCTGCCTTTTGCAGGTCATCCCAAAATCCAGCTGACCTGCAAAAATCACCCTGACTCTCAGCCAGAAAGTTTTCTGTCTATTTTCTGCCCTTTTCCATCATGAGTTCCTCTGTCATGAGGTGATACTTTCTGCAAATTGGTGATCTTGGCTTCTGTATTTGACATAGTGGAGAAAGTGAAGGGCCTGGGGGCTCCCTGCTAGATGAGCTGCAGATTTGGGGATTATTATTGCCTCCTTTGCGTGAGCCACAGCATTTGGGAGCTGAGCTCCAGTGTAGCTGTGCGTGGTGCTGACAGCAGTGTCTCTGGCAGGTTACATGGGGCAGCACTGTGAGGAGGATGTGGATGAGTGTGTGACAGGGCCCTGCCACAACGGTGGCCTGTGCCTGGAGCGCTCCAACCCAGCCCACTACGGGACACAGCCCCACTTCCCCAGCAACTTCAGCTACAGCCAAGCAGCTGGCTTCCTGTGCCAGTGCCAGCCAGGCTTTACAGGTGAGACGTTTGTCCTGTGTGCCCTGGGTGGTGCTGCTGTTGGAGGAGATGGGAACGGAGCAATGTGATCTCTGCAACAGAAATCTCTTAAGGACTGCTACTTCAGAGGGGCTGGCAGCCTGATGCATCAGGAATGTGCTTCTGCTCCCATTGCAGACAGCTGAATGTCATTCTCTGTCCAAGCCTGTCTCCAGGCTGAGGCAACAGCCTATGCACTTCCCCATGCTGCCATGAATCCCCTCTGGCTATGCAGGTGCCACGGTGTTTTCCCTTTGTCGGTCTCTAGTGCATATGGCAGGATTCATCCCTAGGGAGATCTCTGAAATTCCTCATCAGAGGAAGTTAATTCCCTGGAGTCACAGATTACTGTTTTAGGTGTTTTCTTGGTAAGACTACTGTCATGGCAACAACTGTATAGTCAGTGTGGGACAAGAGAAGTTTCTTGGTATGGAGCTGTTTGAGCTAGAAGCTCTGTGGATATTCCACTGGAATATCACCCTTTCCATAGGTGTGAAAGGGTGGTTAGAGATATGTTTAAAATTCTGGATTTAACAGCTAGGGAAATTACCTAGTGGGAAGGCATAAACAGTAATATTTTATTATTTTATGAGAGAAGTATGAGTGTTCGGTCCATTATTGCATAGATTGAAGTGGTTTAGAAGTTCTGATCTTGCCACTGGAAAATCACTTCATACTTCATTTGCCCCCATTGTTTTGTGCTGATGTTTGTGTGCCAGTACCTGCAGAGACATGCTAGACTTCAAGGAATTCTTCTGCATTTTTAGGTGAAGGAAAAGAAGTGCAAAACTTATGACTGCAGTTGTCATTCTTGCTTCACTACTGCACAGGTGCACTTCAGAGGTGTGTTTGTGTTTCCACTTTCCAGGGGAGACCTGTTTTACCAACATCGACGAGTGCGAGTCGCAGCCCTGCCAGAACGGAGGGCTCTGCCAGGACCTGGCCAATGGCTTCCTCTGCCAGTGCCCAGCTGGTTATTCAGGTAACCTGGGGAAGGGGTGGCTGCAGTCAGATCCTTCTGGTCGGCTAATGCTGACCTGCTGCATTGCTGCCTGGCTGCAGGGCTCCAGGATGAGAGGGCAGGACTGAGCTGGACTGGCAGTGTGCAGCAGTCTGCAGTTCAGGGCTCAAATGCCACAGGAGAGCTGTGTGAGTGGGGGCAAGTAAGTTGATAATCCATGAACTAGATTTGGAGACATAAAATCAACTGCATAGAGTCTAAGATCAGAGTATCCAGGGCATCTGGATCCTGGAGTGAAAGTTACCTGGGAGAACTGTGGGGGTTTCTATACATGTAGGAAATATATAGAAAACCAGCCTTTAAATAAAAGAAGGGATGTTTAACGTTCTAGTTGTCAGGGATTGTACTGGCTGTAACACATTGGCCAGCCAGCACGTAAGCATCTGTAAAGCATCTCCATTCACTAACACCCTGGGATGATAAGAATCAGCCATTTTTGGCTGAAAGCAGTGATCTGCTATGTTAGGAGGTCAAAAGGTGAGCAAAGGAAGCCTTCTCTGTTTACAGGGGAATGAGGAGCCTGGATTCTTCCCCAAATGCCCTGCCTGACCCTAAGGGTTCAGTTTGCAGGTTTAGAATCTGGGAGATGGTGAATGTCAGCCCTGTTGGGAAGGTCCTCTGCTAACTGGTACTAAACCCCATCTATCTTTAAAATATTCGTTCTCAGTCTTCCTCATCTTTAAATTCCACATGTATTGGGCAGTTTAATACCAAAGTATTTTATAAGAAAGGTGATTCCAGCACAGTCCTGGATTTCTGGATTTGAGATGAGGGTAACTTCCCCACAGTGTTACCAGGCTGCCATCTCGTGGGAAAAAGAAACATTTGAAGCCAGAAGAAAACCCTGTCCCTTAACTTGCAATAGCAGGTGACAGCTTTCCAGAGACTCTCTCAGTCCTTTATGGCATGGGAAAATTTTCTGTTTTCCCTCTGTGATTGCAGTGGTTGATCTGTGTTGGCTTAATTCTGCCCAGCTCTTTCCTGGGAAGACCTATTACTTTCATTCCCAGGATGTAAAATCAGCTTCTAGTTAACACCTTCTGTAACTGGGCTGAATTATTTGTGGGGTTTTCCGGCCTATCTAATTTGCTAATTTAGGCAAGATCAAGAAAAATTTGCTTTTGTAGATGAAGCCTTTGAAAATCAGCTTTTATCTAAGCTCGTTATCGCTGCTTTCTCGAGCAGTTAGAATGCTGTACTCTGAACTGAGATCTTGTCCAAAGAGATGGTTTAAAGTTTATCCTTCTTGTCAGAATTCCCACTCACATCTGTGCCCTGTTCTCTTTTCCTCCTGCAGTGCCCCAGCACCCTCACAGAGCTCAGAATTTCTTTGCCAAGCTGCAGATCTGTTTAATCCTTTCCAATTCTTAGCTTGCTCATGGGCAGAAAAGCTGACAGAAACACTGGCTGATGGGCAAAGGAGTGCTAGAGTTCATTCTGTTGCATCAAATTTGGATTCATTAGTACTTGAAGGGGATTAGAAGCAGGTTGCTCTTCTGGATATTGCTTTCGGTAAAGGACTGTCTCAGCTGAGGTGGTTCTGACACATTAACACAGCAAAAGGCTGGGAGCAGTCTGTGAGATCAGTGAGTGCATGTGGAGGAGTGAAGCTGACAGGGAAATAATAGCAATTAATCTCCCCTCCTTTGTCAATTAATCCCAGTACAGTCATGCTGGGTAAACAGCTTATTACTTCATATTAGGATCACAGAACAACTTTGTGAAGCTTCCCATAATGTTTTTCTTCAAAACACATTTCAGTGGCAGCTTAGATCTGCCATGAACTTGGGTTTAAGCTGCCTCTACTGATTAAAGTGAACTTGCTACTCTGATGAGGAATGCTTTCTTGGGGCAGCAGGAGTTCCTTCTGTGTGTTTGCTTCTTCAGTTTGAGGAATTTGGGGAGTGTTGGGATAACAATGCAAGTCAGGAGAAATTATTTCTTTGCAAATTAACTGCCTCAGTGCTGTCTCAGTGTAGTGCAGGCAGATGAACCCTCTGTCTGAAATGTAGTTGTAGAAGTGGTGCCTTATTCCTGAGAGAACAGCATAACAGGTCCTGAAGAGTCTGTTCAGCACATGCTTTAGCAGAGGATATAGGTACCCTGAGAGGATACAAGAAGTATGAATCAAAAGATTGCATGGGTACTAAATGAAGTGCAAAGGAGAGGGAATCTGGCATGCTCTTGGAAATTTCGAACTGTGACAAGAGACAAAGCAAATTAGGAAAAGTCTGTCTTCTAGGGGGAAAAGAAATCCAACAAAATGAAGTCTTCATTGAATTTTTTTTTTCAGAAATGCTTTCAGTCCATCAGATATTTATTAGGCAATAGGTTAGGCCAGGATAAGAAAAAGACAGGTACCTCCATTTGACATGGACACTGATTTTTAACCTGCAAAAATAGTATCACTGAAGTTTGGATCGTTCATTCTTTAAAAACTTTTAAATGGCCTGAGTGCTCCCAGTGGAGCTGAAGCTGTGCTCAGGCAGAAGAGGCCGAGTCCTGCAGCAGGGACTGTGCCCTGAGGGGGCTGAGCAGGGCACCCAGCCCGGGGCACTGGCACCTTGTGATCATGGTAACATTCTCAGCTTCTCTGCACATGGCTGAGGAACACTTCTACTTTCATGAGAAATCAGAAGGTGATGTGGTGTGAATGTGTCCCAGTATAATTGGGGGGCTTATTGACCATCTCACTTTGTTCAGCCATAATGTCTTTGTCTCCTTAAAGAAGTAGAAACCTTCTGTGCAGCAGCTATAAATGGTGACTCTGTAAGGGTGCCAGCTCAGATCAAATGGGCTTGAATTCCTGGGTCATGGGTCAGGAAATAAATGGGAGATGCTTCTTCCTTCTAACCACCTTTGGATAGATTTAATTTTTTTGTGCAGGTATTTCTTAAGTCAGATTTGTTTTAGAGATGGAGCCTCTAGAGCAAGGGCAGCTAAAAGGTTAAGATAGTAAAGAGATTAGAGGCCTGTTCCACCTTCAACCAAATCCCTTTAGGTAAATATAGCTGAAGGGAGCTGGGCAGCACTTGGTGAGGCTCCCCCCTTTCCTTCCGCTCCACGTTTCTTGTCCCTGCTGGATCACAGCTCCGTGTTAATCAGACCTTTTGACTTCCCTGTCATCTGATCAGAAGGCTGTGAGTGCTGCAGTCCAGAGCCTGCTTGTGCCTGGTGCCAGGTGAGAGCAGAATCTGGGCTGGGTGCATTGGGGTGTGATGGATTTCCAGGCAGTAGTGTCCAGGTAGACTCTGTGTGTGTATGTGGAGAGAAATGTGTGGCTGCATAAACCAAAAGAGGAATCTTTTTGAAGACATTGAATGTTGTGCAGTTTTCAGAGTTGTTACACTTTGTTGTTGCAGTAATGGCTGAATGTGCACAACTGCCTGTTTGTTTTCTGAACAATAACAGAAGGGTCAGAATAGCTAACAGAGGTAATGTTCCAAATCTGTGCTGGGATAGGTCTGTGGCTGTCTGAGAAGTTTTGACTCCAAATGAACACTCACCATATCCCTCCCACATCAAGTATCTGTAAAAGTGACTGGCGTGTTTGGATTGAGTAAAATCATGGAAGTGAAATAGCTAGAGGAGTTGTTGGAATGCTTTTTTTAATATCTTACTGATACTGCTAATTTCCAGACACTGCCATGTGGGAGGTTTTGTTTGCTTGGACATGACATTGATACAAACAGAGATGCCAAGTTTGGGGGAAAGCTCCCAGATAACATTCCTTCACAGAAACAAGAAACTTCCCTGGGTCCTTACAACACAAAAATACAACGCTGCCTACAGAAGTTTCATAATATGAAAGTAACTATATTAAAAAAAAAACCAAAACAAAGACAAACCCCAGAACCATAGAGGAAAAAGGATGCTGCAACAGCTAATTTAATAAGGTGGCTAATGAGGAAAGAGAGTTTTGATTGTGCACTGCCACGTCTGAACCCATACATACAGCATACAGAAATGCAGAGAATTTCCTTCCATCCAGTTTGACTTTAGAGAAACAGATCATGGTCCTTAAAACCTGAGACTTTTCTTAGTGAGCTCAGCAGAGTAGAAATGTCTGTGCTCACAGATCCCTGGAGCAGGGCACAGGGAGGAGGAAAACTGCCTGATGGACCCTGGTTCCCTCAGCAGTGAATGTGCAGCAGGGCCCAGGTTCACTCTGCCCTTGGAACTCCCCTTGTTCCTACGGTTTGGATATTGCACAATGGTGGAAATGCAGCTTTTTGGCTTAGCCTATAAAAGGAACATTTTGGCCTCGTTCAGGGAATTTGGCAGATTCACCTGGAGCGCACAAGGGCAGGAGATTGTCTCTTGGCTTTGCCGTGCCGAGCTGGGCTGCGGGCACTGCCGGGCACTGCGGGAGGCAGGCTGGGAGTATGCTGGGAGCTCACATTCCTGGTGTCAGCACGGACAGGGGCCAGCTGGGAGGGTCAGGGCCGGCCTGGATTAGACCTGGCGCAGGGCAGGGCTCTGCTCCCCCGGCTCCGGCGCTCCAATCCCTTCTCGTGTGCCCGGCACCAGCGAGCGCTGCACACCCTGCCCTGCCAGCCCGGCCTTCTTTGTCATCCCTCCCCCACTTCACCCCCATTTTTTTTCCCTTTACTGTCACCAATGTCCACAAGGAGTCGGCCATGAAATCTGTGCTGATTGGCGTGATCCTGAAGGGAATTTTTCTGCTAGCAGGTAATGAGATGTGTACAGTGCTTGCAGCGTGTCCTGCCTGTGTGTGTGCCTGCCCAGGGCAGGGGCTGGGTGTGTGCTGAGTGGTGGCTGGAGGCATGAGGAGGAACCAGAATTGATTAGAAAGGAAGAATGTTTTTATTTTGAAGAGACCTAAGGTTTTGTTTTGGAAGCTTTAAGGTGAGGAATTTCCTTGTTGCACGGGTCTGGCTGCCAGCTCCACAGTCACTTGTGGTGCAGTGTCAGAGCCAGGTGCTCCGAGGCACCGGGGCTGTGCCCAGGTGAGCTCTGGAGACACACAGGTGCTACTTCTGGGAAACGTTAGTTTTGCTTTTTACTGATGATTTTGCAGCTTTCATTTTTCCTTTATTGGTTGAAAGCTGCCTTATTTTGAAGTAGCTTTTGTGGCTGTAAGTCAGGACAAACCCTTTGGTGGTCAGCGCCTTCCCCAGCTCCGCCCTCGCCCTGAGCAGCAGCGCGGTGGGAGAGCGGCAGAGCAGGGGTTGCCATGGAAATGGCAGTAATTGTGCAAATATAATTGTGTCGGGGTCCGTTTGTTGCGGCTAATTCTCTGCCTACCCCCTCTCCCTCCCCTCCTTTTTCCTTTTGATAATCATAATACAATCCCTAATTAGGATGCAGCAGGGAGAGGTCGTTAGGAATTCAGCTGCCTTAAGGAGAGGGCAAGGCGGTGCTGGCCGGGCAGCCCTGCTGAACTCCTGTGTTTCAAGGAATAGACCTTGTCCTTCAAGGGTTTTTTTATATCTGACAGCTAAATTAGAATATTTCACTTCATTTGTGCGTATTCTTTTAACATTTTATATATCTGTCGAAGTATATGATTCTTACACTGTATACCATGAATCTTTGCTTATTAATAGCAGCCAGTAAATCATTCCCTCCATTCAGGCAGTGGTGAGCTGTGTGGATTTAATCCCACTTGCATCTACAAAACAGGACTGTTCCCACCACAGCAGCAACACTCTGAACGTGGTGAAGGATTTGTGTTTGAATATTTGAATATACTGGAGGCTGTGAAAGCTCAGCCACTTCTGAGTGTTTCTGACCCAGCTCCTGTGGGGTGGTGGCTTGGGACTGTTACCTCAGACACTGCTGAATTAATGGAATGTTTGAAATCCTGAACTCCAGATAGCAGCCTTTTAGATACCACTTGTCTGATTTTCAGATAACAAGTTCCACTGTTTTGCTATTGTTAATCTTTGACTAGATAAGGAGCTCATTAACCATTTGAAATGGTGTATTGAATCAGATTGGTTGTTTTTACTATTGATGGCTCAAATAAAAGTAAACATTTCAGCTATGAGATTTAGAGGGAACAGAAAAGACTACTACTTGTTTACAAGGACAATAATTTTGTCTTGTTACTTGTTTTGTTGAATAGTCATGTCCCTCAGTTTATTTTTTTTTAAATAAACCTGAAAAGGGATGCCCATGCTGCTCTTAGAAAATCCAATTAGTGTTGATCAACTTCTTAATACCTACTTCCCAGTGGGTCTGCAAAGACACAACTGTCCATGTCTTGGAGAAGATTGGAATAACGGATATCCAGGAAATGATCTGTACTTTAGGAAACTGTAGTGATGTAGCTCCAGATAACTGCTTAGTAAGTCTTCCAGAAAAAAAATTGTCATTAGCCAGATTTTTAGAACTCTTGTGCAATCTCCTTTTCACCCATTTCAAACAAATAATCTAAGAAATCAAACCAGCTGCATCCCATGGGAAAGCCTGGTGTTTAATCAGCCGCCAGCCTGGGGCTGTGCACCCACCCTGGGGTGTCCCACCTCTGTGGGGTCTGTGGGGCAGGAACAGCCCAGGCAGGTGCTCCTGCTGCTGTGAGCTGAGAGCTGCTCAGGCTGGGAATGTGGAATGGGAATGGGCCTCTCACTGCCTCCCAGCCTTCTCAAAATGCAAAAAGTCACAGCATCTCTCCTTTTGTTATCCAAACCAGTGTTATCTTCCCTGCATTGCCTTGGTAAATATCAGCAACTCTGCTCTAAAACAGCAGCATCTCAGGGTTTGGGACTGTATCAAACCTGTCTTTCCTTATTCAACAGCCTCTCCCCCTAAGTCTGACTGCAGACTTGCCTCCTGCAGCTTGGAGAGCCCTCCAAGAAAACCCCTCCACACAGTTACACTGCTCTACTCATTCTTCCCAGTAACAATTGAAGTCTTCCCATCTTCTCCCAAACTGGGTTTTTCCAGGCCCAGTGATGTCCCTTATATTCTATTTATTCCAACACATTTCCTTCATAGCTTTGTGCTGCAATCTTAATTCTGTCCCTGCTGTTCCCTTGCTGAGCAAGCCCAGCAGGAAGAGGAAAAGGCTGTGCTGAGGTGGTGAAGATACTGTTGCTTACAGAACAGCTCTGGCACATCTGGAAAGTGCAGAATTAGAGCCTTGCATTTCTCTTTCAGTACCTGCCAGAGCTCTGTCCCTACACTGGCACAACTGGACAGTGGAGCTGGAAGCTGGTGCTCATCCCTCTGCAGAGCTCAGGGAACAAACCATCACTGCAAATATTCAAGAACCTGTATCTTTGCTAAATTTTTATTTTTAATCACACATCAAGTCCAGCTCCAGTGCTCCTAATGCCCCATCTCCCCTCATCTCTCTGCCCCAGGAAGCTCTCTAATCTCTTTGACATGCACATTCTGTCTAGTGGCTTTTCTTTACAAATGTCCTTTGTGTTTTGATTCCCCTCCTTTGTGTGTGAATTCCTTCTTTTTCTTCCTGCTGCCCTTGTTGTGCTTGCTGGCTGGATCGGGTGTAATGCTATTAGATTGGGATAATCCATGCTTGGTTTATCTGTGGGACTGTCTCTGAAGATTAGTGAAAACCAATGTTATAGGCTAGATAAAGTGAACTGGTTCAGGGCTTTTCTGTCAGTCTGGGGATGCTCAGGAAAATGACAGCAGATTTTCATTAGCCAGATTTGGTAATTTACTTGAGCCCCATTGGGATGCATGTGCTGCCAGAAGACAGAACTGCAGTGCAGGACCTCACCCAGTTAATTTCTGCAGGACTGGGCAGAACTGAAATCAGCTTAGTGCCAGCATGGCAGAGTGCCTGTGGAACATGTTGTGTTTGTTGTCTGGTAATGAATTGGGTTTGGTGAGTTTTACAACTGGTGGGTCATCTTGGAATTTGAATTTTTTCAACTGAAGCTGTCCAGTAACTTCCCATTCTACTGCTGTCTGCAACACTGGTGCCTGGAACATGCTCCAGTCAGATCTATAGACCTACTTGGCCTTTCAACATACCAAATCTGTTAAGAAAAAAGCATAAATTCTTTGTCTGTGCTGTTTTGGTCCTTCCATACCTTCTGCATGTTGACTGCCTGTGGGGTTGGAGCTTGGGACAGGACAGCAGTTGGTGGAGCGATTTGGGCTGACAGGCCAAAGCTCTATAAATAGAACCTGGGAGGACACAGAAGTTTGGTTTTCTTACCTTTGCATCATCAGCAGGACCCTCTGAGTGAGTGTGGGGCTCCTTGCTGGCAGCTGCTCCCTGGAGAGAACCCGGGAGGGCTGTGCCTGGCAGGCTCTGGGAGGGAGTCCCAGCCCCACGGTGAGATCCCATCTCTGAATCTCTTCGCAGGACTGGAATGTGCTCTTAACATCAATGAGTGTGAGGAGGGGCCCTGCAAGAATGGAGCTGTCTGTGAGGATGGCATTGCTGACTATTCCTGCCACTGTGCCCCTGGCCAGGATGGCATTACATGGGGAGGGAAGAACTGCTCTGTCCAGCTCACCGGGTGCCAGACGCACGACTGCCAAAACGAGGCCTTGTGCATCCCAACCTACCAAGATGAGAGCCACGGCCACCTGTGCCAGTGCCAGCCTGGTTTCTATGATGCCACATGCTCGACACCAACAACGTTTTCCTTTGCTTCCAGAGGGTATCTCCTCATTGAGCTGCCCGAGAACAGTGAGAGCAGGAGGGGCACCAAAGGAGCCAGCGTGTCCCTCCGCTTCCGAACCACTTTGCCCAGCGCTGTCCTTTTTTACCGAGGCCGTGAGGCTGAGTACCTGTTCCTGGAGCTCTTGGATGGCATCCTGCACGCAGAGCTGAAGAGGGAGGATGCCAGGTACCTGCTGCTCCTCAAGGGGCCCAGAGTGGACGATGGCCAGTGGCATAAAGTGGAAGTTGTTGTGCACACCACGGTGCAGCTGACGCTCTGGCATGGCTCTTGTGAGGCCGGGGTCTGCCTGCAGAGCATTCCTGTGCCACCAGGCACTGCTTTGATCCCACAAGCCTTCCTGAATCTGTATATTGGAGGTGCTGAGGATCCAATGGCCAGCAACACACAGAGCCAGCAAGGCTTTGTGGGCTGCCTGGAAGACTTGCAGGTGGATGCTGAGGCCGTGCTGCCGGCAGATCTGCAGCTGGGGGAGTCGTCCCCGGTGAGGCCGGGCTGTGACCGCACCGAGTGGTGCCTCTCCCAGCCCTGCTTCCACGGAGGGCTCTGTGTGGACCTTTGGGCCACCTTCAGGTGTGACTGTGCCAGGCCCTACGGAGGCCCAGCTTGCTCGTATGGTAAGTGCCATGGGCTTGACACCTGCCAGCTCCACAGTTACTGGAGAAGCTTGGATGTTAGCTCTGGAAACAGGACTTTCTATTTGACTGGGAGGAAAAATAAAGCAAAAGCCTCTGTGAATAAAATTCTCATTGATTCCTTTCCTGTTATTTGCTCCTGCAGGAATCACTGTCAGATTTGTGGTGCAGGTTATTCCTGGCAGAGCCAGAGGCTCTGACTTCACCTTTGTACCAGATGTGTGTGAATGCAGAGGAGCAGGGAAGTTGTTTTACTGTGAAAAGTTGATCTCAAGCTTCTGAGTTGAGGATGAATAGGAATGTGTTGCTTTATAGGTAAACTATAGAGTGTTTGACAATTTTGAGTCAAAATCATATCTGTTTGCATTTTTTGCTCCTGCAAGGCTTGTATTAGTATTGCATAGAAACTATCAGAAGAGTTTTTTCAACTCTTCTGCACCCTAAACATGGCATGTACTGCTGTTACTAAATTTACAAATTTTAAAACCAACTCTGTATCTCGAAAGTCCTTGAGTAAATCTGCTGGATTGGCAAGGGCTCTGCTAGGCCTGTATTTCACTCTCATGCTACTTGGATGCTTGAATTTGTGCCCTCCAGAGAAAGCAAGGACACATTTACCTACTTCTTAGTGTCACAGACCTGTGTGGAGGAGCATTGTTACCCTGGAAAACGTTGAGCAGAAACATTTGCCCCATTCCTAAGGAGCTGCATCCCTGTGCCAGCTGCATTTCCTTTATCTCTGAGCTGAAGTCTGTTTCTTTTCTCTTCCAGAGCACCCAGCAGCAACATTTGGCCTAGAGAATTCCACCAGCTTTACCTCTCTCACCCTTTCTGACAGCCTTGGTGCAGACTTCAACCTCTCCTTTTTCCTGCGGAGCCGGAAGCCCGATGGATTGTTACTGCAGCTCTGCAATGGGACAGGCCCCTGCCTCACCCTGTACCTGAGGGGTGGCCAGCTGAGCATAGACACGTCCCCCACAGACACTGTGACCCTGCCAGGGAATGTGGTTGATGGGAGAAGACATTTGGTGGCCCTGTCTTTCCAGGGAGGCTCTGTTGGTGCTCGGCAGTCAGACACATTCGTGGAGCTGGGGCAGCTGCCAGCACAGGCCCTGGGAGCTGGCTCTGAAGTGTTTATTGGGGGACACCCAAACCCTGCCAGTGCTGAGCTCTGGGGGGGCTATTTCAAGGGCTGTTTGCAGGACATCCGACTCAACAGCCACCAGATTCCGTTTTTCCAGGTGGAGAACGACAGTTTGCCAGAGGAGCTCAATAGGACTCAAACTGTAAATCTTGTGAATGGCTGCATCTCTGATGACACCTGCAAGGTATGTGCTGTGTCTTCTTTGTCTCTGTGTGTGCAGGGGTTTATTGGAGTTCTGTTAGTACACAAAAGTCCGACTGGTGCTGATATCAGAAAGAGGAGAGGTTTTTTGATGCATTGAAGAACACGTGGTTCTCTGTGCTCCCACCTCACTCAATATGCTACACAGGATTTAAACACTGAGTTTTCTCAAGCTCCTCTGTAGTTTTTGTGGTTTTAGAACTTGGCCAGTAGCCTATGTGCTGCCCATCTCCACTTTGCTGAGCCCACATAGGTTCCAGACTGCCCTCTCCAGCCTGTAACCTTGCCAGCCCCTCCCTTCATCCTGTTCCAATTGCACAACAACCTCTTCCCCAGGAATCTGCCACTTCAACAACAGGAGCTGAAGGAGCTGTCTCCATGTGCCCTCAGATCAGAGCCTGGCTCTGCTCTGTGCCACACCTGGTGATGGGGAGGCCATACCCCCTAATCCTGCCCTTCTTGCCTGTGGTGCTCTGAAGAATTGTCACACCTGTGGCATTAAGGGTGTCCTTCTGGTGACAGAACTTCGTGAGCTTCTTGGGAGCATCACAGTTTGTTTCATCTGTTCCTCACCTGTGCTTTGTGCCTTGTTCTTTGCCAAATTTCTGGAGTTCTTGTTGGTCAGTGCTGTGCACAGGAATTTCTTGCACAGAGACCCTTGTGCTTCCCTCACTGCTCTTGAGTCACTGTTCCATTTCCCTCCTCTCTTATTGAAATGCTGCTTGTGCTCATCTTCATCGTCACAATTCTACCAAACTCTCTTAGACCTCAAGATGAATTACTCTGCCCCTCAATTCCCCTGTTTTGTTTTTCAGTCTGAGCCATGTCAGAATGGTGGCAGATGCATTGTCACTTGGAATGATTTCCATTGCAGCTGTCCAGCAAATTTCACTGGGAAATTTTGTGAAGAGAAAGTCTGGTGTGAAAGTGACCCATGTCCTGAAGCCACCACCTGCATAGACGTTGTGGCAGGATATGTGTGTAAGTTCTATTTTCCTGCCTGGGTGTTCCCTGATATAATCAATATTCTCAGTTTGTGCTGTTGAAAACAAAACAAACACATGCT
This sequence comes from Phainopepla nitens, assembly GCA_013400175.1. Lineage (NCBI taxonomy): Eukaryota > Metazoa > Chordata > Aves > Passeriformes > Bombycillidae > Phainopepla > Phainopepla nitens. Next base: position 108,399 of record VXBQ01014082.1, on the reverse strand, counting down.
GCAGGAAGGACAGGGAGTGGTGCCCAGGTAGACACTGCTGCGGGCAGCACAGGCTGTGTGGGCTTGCCCTGGGTGTGACAGAGCACAGCTGAGGAGTAAAAATTGCTGCCTAAGAGCTGGATATTGTTACAGGAGGTGCAGTTGTAAACAGGAAGAGCTTTAAGGTTGCCAGCAGCCCTCCTGTAATCCTGCTCACACTAAGCTTAGGGGTTCTTAGGGAGAGAACCTGCCAGGGGTGTGCCATTGGTCTGGCTCAAACAGGGCACCAACTGTCTTTGAAATCCCTCGTGCTCTCCCCCTTTATTCATAGGTCTGGCTAATGCAACGTTTAATAGTTATGCTGCCATAGAATTTACCACCAACACGTCAGTGACCAGAACTCTGAGCAGCCTCCACGTGGAGTTCAGAACCAGAGATGAAGATGCTGTTTTGCTTCGGGCTGTGGAAGAGGTGGATTCCCTCCAGGTAGCCATTAAGAATTCCTCCCTGCTCGTTGGCATCAGGAGTGGGAACAGCATCGAGGGTGTGAGCTTCCTGAGCCCGCAGCCCGTCACGGACGGGGCGTGGCACAGCGTGTCGCTGTCCATGGAGGAGCCGGCCGCGCTCTCCTCGCGGTGGCTGCTCCGCCTGGACGGCGCGGTGAACGTGACTCTGCGGGGCAGCGCCGGCAACCTGGACTTCCTCAAGGGCAACGCCTCGGTCATTGTGGCTGAGAATTTCACCGGCTGCCTGGGCCGGGTGCACATCGGGGGGATCTTCCTGCCCTTCCCGGCCCCCCGGCCGTACCCGCAGCCCGAGCAGTTCCAGCGGGCCGGCCCGGGCGGGGTCCGGCTGGGCTGCTCCGGGGCCGACGTGTGCGCCTCCAGCCCCTGCCTCAACGCGGGCACCTGCGAGGACCTGTTCGACTCCTTCCGCTGCAGCTGCGGCGCGGGCTGGGCGGGGCAGCGCTGCGAGGCCGACATCGACGACTGCCAGCCCAGCCCCTGCGTCCACGGGGACTGCGTGGATGCCCTGGCGGACTTCCAGTGCGAGTGCTTCCGGGGCTTCATCGGGAAGAGGTGCGACATCAACGTGGACGACTGCGTGCGGCACCAGTGCCTGAACGGAGCCACCTGCGTCGATGGCGTCTACGGATACTCCTGCAAGTGCCCCCCGCAGTACTCGGGGCCTCGCTGCGAGTAAGTGCCGGGGCTGCTTTCATACAGGGCACAGGAGCTCCCACATAAACTGGACTTTTACTTTGGGACGCTCTGGGAAAATTTTTCATTGCAAGCACCTTGTAAGTAAAGAACCTAAATTCGGCTGTGACTTGGAAGGTGCTGTCCAGGCCTAACCCTCACTGACAGGGGCTCAGCCTCGTACAGGATCAGGATCCTTCCTTTTGATGTGGGTTATCCCCGTGCTACATTTCAGAGCTGTTTGAAGGGCACATACTCTGGCCTGTTGTCATTTCCCTCTAGCGCTCCCCAAGAAGTTGCTCTTCTCTGTGACTTGATTCCCCTCTGGCATATTCCTGTGCTGATTTAAAACAAAACATCTCGTGCCAGTTCGAATGAGACATGGAGTTAAATGCTGACATGGCTGTGTTTCAGTTATCTGATCTATCCAGGATCATTTTCCTGTTGTTCCTGCTGCGTTCTGGTGCAGTTACCTGGTACTGGCATTATCCTTCCAGGGGTCTGGCTGTACTGTTCCAGCACTGTCCTGTCCCTGCCTGTATTTTCATTAGCAAGAACAGGCCTGTCTGAGAAAAGTCTGAGTACTGATAGAGATCCTGTCTGTTCCCCAGGCATGATACAAGGAATACTCTGATGTTATGGATGATTTCTGATACTATTCCCTTCTTCTCTTGTGTCAAACTCCTTCCTAGAAATACCAATGACCATGTTTATGACCCTCGCCAGCCCCATTCCCCCTGAGCCTCAGAACACTCTGCTCTTTCCCAAAACCTGAGTGCTCTAAAGGTTGTCCCTTGTTCCCCCCCAGGTGGCCATTCCCCCCTCAGCAGTGTGGCAAGAACTTCACCTGCCTGAACGGTGGCAGGTGCATCACCGAGAGCTGGGGAGCCAACTGCTCCTGCAGGCCCGGCTTCACTGGAAGGAAGTAAGTGCTGCTTTGGGACCCAGTGCTCCAGTCCTGAGCTCAGGGAGGCAGAGCAGGGCCACTGCTTCACCCTCCTCCATGTCCTTGTGCCAGCCACACAGCTGCTCCTAATGAGAGCACGAGCTGTTGCTTGGAGCAGAGGGAGGCCTCAGCTGCCACTGCCAGTTTTTGCAGTGAGAACTGCTTCCAGGTTTTTTCAGGCACGCTACCTGTGCTGGAGACCTGTGCTGGCCTCAGTCCCATAGAAACCACAGCAGGAGGGTTGGTGTCAACAGGGGAGAATTTCATGTTTGACTCTGGAGAAAGCACCTGGAGAAGCTGCCATGGGCGCTTTCCAAACAAAAGAGGCTTTTTTAGACTGGATGATCTTGTGTTCTATGGCACAAGAATCTATATGACAATTCTAATACGCTCTTCCTTTCCAGCTGTCAAATCAACATAAACGAGTGTGACCCGAACCCGTGCCAGAACGGGGGCACGTGCCAGGACTCTGAGAACAGATACGAGTGCGTGTGCAGCGCCAGCTTCACCGGCGAGCGCTGCGACATCAACGTAAGCACCGCCCGCGGGGCTCTGCCCCTCCTTCGGGGGGAGGAGCGCTCACCGGGGCTCGGGGCTCTGCCGGGGCTGCTCCTGCCCCTGTCCTGCCTGAGGCACAGCTGGGGAATCCTGAATGGTTTATGGTTTTTCTCCTTTGCATGTGCTGCCACATGGCTTTTGGGGCTGTCTGCACATTTCCATAGATTTCACAGTTCTTTGGACAGTAATCTAACTCCTGCAGTTGACTCGGGTTCCTGGAGAGGGGAATTTCATTTGGTGTTTTATCTTGGATAAGAGTTGCTAAACACCTTTCCTCTCCAAAGATCATCTGAGTAGAAATGGATTGTTTGGAGATGGGAAGTTGGATAAAGTCAGGCCAAGAGTGGTTCAGGTCTGTGTGGAACAGCTGAGTCCTGTCCCTGAGCTGCCCCTGCCCTGGCCCAGCTGAGCTGTGCCCGTGGGCATAATCCCAGTGTTCGGGTGGGGCTGGGATCCTTCCTGGGGGAGATGGGATCCATAACCCTGCTTTCTCTGTGAAGCTGTTGCATGGACAGGCAGCTTGTTGGGTAACCTGGGAATGTACTAACCCATCCTGTATGGAAAGGGCTGTGTGCCAGGCGGGGTTTGCTGCTGTTGCTGTTACTCAGGGCTCTAATGCACGTGCCAAGGTCACCCTGACATTTCCAGTTCGCATGCACAGACTCCTTCAGGCATCTCTGTCTTCTCTGTCCCAGGAAACTTCTTGTGGATTCCTTGTATTCACTTCCATCACCCTCCCCTTGCCTTTCTTCACTCTTTCCTTTCCCTCTTGTGCAGCCAGGCCCCTGGTGGGGCAGGGAGGGGCTGGGGATGGTGCTCGGTGCCACCAGGGACAGCTGGAGCTCACTGAGCTCCCTTGGCTCTCTCCTGCCCCAGCAGCAGCTGCAGGGGTGCCCTGCTGGCTCCTCATGGTGCTGCACTAACCCAGAACTAACCCTGCACGGCGCTTGGGTTTGGACAGGCTCAGGGAATCCAGCTGGACCTCAGGCCTTTGAAAAGGGCAGAAGGGCTTCCAGATCCCCTGGGAGTGTTCCTTCTTTGCTCTGTGACACGAGCACAGACTGAATGGCATCCAAAAGCTGCAAATAATCCAGCTTGAATCATTTTGGTTTTAGCTGTAAGGTGGCCGATACCATTGTTAGCAATAAGAAATATCTTATTTTTAAGCTTATTGTAATTTTAAAGCTTTGTTTCATGACAAAAATTCCACAGTTGTTTTAGTTCTGTTGGTGTCTTCCATGCCATCCTTGGTTCCACCAGAATCCAGGGAATTCTCATTTCTCTCCTCAGTACTTGGGCTTTTTATCATCTTCATCTCCCATCCATGTCCTGACCTCTTCAACATCTTCCCCTTCCTGCTGCAAGTTCTGCAATTCTGTTCCACAGTTTAACAGCTTAATCAATTCTCTGCTTTGCCATTACAGGCATCATTGAACATTTTTTTAGTATCATTCCCCTGCTCAGGGAAATCTTTTGGGGTTACTGAAAATTCACATTACTCTGCATTAACTTTAAAGTTTGGGGTTTTTTTGGTTTTTATTTGGGTTTTTTGGTTTTTTTTTTTTTTTGCAACATTGGTCACAACTTTGCCAGTGCCCCCTGTGTATTTTAGTCTGATATTGGTAAGAAGGCCCCTTTAAAAACTCCCACTGTAGATGCTGAGTAAGCTGGCATTTACGTCTTAAAGGACTGTCTTGCTGTGAAAAAGCGTCTTTTTTTGCTTTTCTAAAAACCTTTTTCCCTCGAATCTGACCATTTGGGTCAGTTATTGCAGTTATTGTAACCACTGCAGCTTCATTGTTTCTCCATTAATTTCTTTTACAGAAAGGGACTCCAGGTGCTCTCTTCCCCTCCCCACTAATTGAAGTAGCTGTCCCTGTAGCCTGTGGCTCTGTGCTGCTGCTCAGTATTGGTCTCATATTCATGGTTCTCACGGCAAGGAAGAGGCGCCAGTCCGAGGGGACCTACAGCCCGAGCCAGCAGGAGGTGGCAGGAGCTCGGCTGGAGATGGACAGTGTCCTAAAGGTGCCACCCGAAGAGCGCCTAATCTAGGCCCTGCCGTGCCCAGGACCTGCACCTGCAGGGTCTGCCTGGCCCCTGAGCTCTTCCAGCAGCAGCTCCACCCCAAGCCAGCTGCCCCAGGCTGCTCCCGGAGACACGGACGTCACGCGCGGGGCGGCGCTGCCTGGCACCGCTCCCAGCACTGGCTCCAGGGGAGCCTCTGCCCTCCCTCCTGCCCTCCCTCCTGCCCTCCCTCCTGCCCTGCCCTCCCTCCTGCCCTGCCCTGCCCTGCCCCTCGCTCCTCTGGCTCCGCTCCCCTCCCAGGCACGAGAGGCACATGAAATATCTGCTTTCCAAGGCAGGGTGACCCCAGGCACCTGTGCAGGTTCAGCTCCAAGTCCCATTCAGGAGCTGGGGAAGCTCATGGCTGGGTGTATATTCTGCTCTGGTTTTGTCAACCGCTGAAAATCATCCGAACTCTCTCAGCTCAGGTGTGTGAGGTTTTCAGTCTTCAACAGCAACAGCAGCTGTGACCTCCCTGTGACAGCCCTGTGTTACGGGGAATTGTCAGGAACGATCAAAACCCTTGTATAAATCAGTGTTGAATGACGTGGTGCTGTTAGACATTCCCATGGGTACCAGGCAAGGAAGGGACAGGCAGGACTCCGGGGGTTTGGGCCAGTGCTGGAGCTGCCAGATGTTGGACTTTGGGTGTGCACGGAGGGGAGAGCAGGAGAAGGGTCAGCAGCCTCCTGTGCATTCCCTGGGCTCTGTGGGCCAGGGAGGGGCACGGGGAGCTCCTGCCCTGCACCGCTGTCAGCACAGCGCAGCTGAGGGCGGCCCCGGGGGCTGAGGGCTGTGAAATGCAGCACCGTCCCGCTGGAAGCTCTGAGTAACTCCCTGTTCTACCGCAGCAGCGAGTGTGGGCGCACCTCAGCCACTCCTCCGTGGTGGGCGCAGTCGGGGCTGCGGGCGCTGCCCTGCTCCTCGCGCTGGTTGTAGCCACGGCCATTGCCATGAAGAGGAGGAGAGCGACTCAGGGAACCTACAGCCCGAGCCGGCAGGAGAAGGACGGGGCCCGAGTGGAAATGTGGAACGTGATCAAGATGCCCCCGACCGAGCGGCTGATCTGAGCCCGGGCTCAGCCGCGGAGCTGCAGCAGGCGCTGCCCAGGGGCCACGGGCTGCGGGTGTGAGCTCGGCACGGCCCCGGCCCTGCCCGCTGCCCACCGCAGCTCCTCCCTCAAAGCATTCCCAGCGAACCGCTCCGGGGCCGACAGCAGCAGCGCTGGGCGGGAAAAGCCCCACTGCTGTGAGGGCCGGGGGAGGAGGGAGGGAGCAGTGGCTGTGGCACAGCGGGACACGGAACCGCGCAGATGATGGGACTGTGTCACAGCCAGAACCTCCTGGGCCCCTGCTCCTGCAGGCTGCAGAAAAACCACCCTGAGGCAGGTCCAGTGAATGGGAATGAAACCACTGTGTTCAGAAATAATGTGAATAATAAGGTTTTTTCAAAAAGACACGTGCCTGCGGCTCCTCTGCAAGACTAAGCCAGGTGAGTGAGTGGTGGGAAATCCTCCCCAGAGCTGCTGCTGCCCTTCCAGCTGGGCCAGAGCTGGCATGGCAGTGACTCCCACTGGGCTGTGCTGGACATGGCTGCTGGAGCTTTCCCTGAGACTAGACCAAACCACAGGAATATTTTAAGTGCCTTTCTGATCCTGAGGTGCCAGTTACAGTTGAACCTTTGTGAGAGGAGGGCGTTGTTCGATCTAGCTCTGCCACTCCTGGGGCAGGGGCTTGGAGCTGACCATGGAACTGAGCCCTGTGAGAGGCAGGAGCTGAGCAGCAGGTGGTACTTGCTGGGGTGAGGAAGGGAGAAAGAGTTCGAGAAGTGACCTCTGTGGACTGACAGCTTTGGGCTTGTTGGTAGGTAAGAGTGGAATTTAGTTAACCAATCCTTTAACCCAAACCAGGGTTGGTGTAAGTGACACGGCATCTGCTTTCCACTGCACTAAAAAGGGGTTTGATTTTTTTTTAGCTGTTGAATGTGCTGTTTTTTCTTTAGCATAATGTGTCAGAGGCTGTGGAAGGAAATGCAGCACAGCAGGCCACATAAGGCCTAAAGTCATTAGTGTTTCAGGATAATCACTACAACTATCAATGAGGAATATTTTAGAACAGGGGCTGCTTTTTACTCTCCAAACTACTATTAAAAATCAGGATGAGAACCTGCCTGCTGCAGCTCATTGCCACGAGAAAATGCTGTTTATTCTGGTCTGCTTTTGGATTTGTTTTCTACTGTAGCTGTAAATGCTTCTGTAATTCCAAGCAAAGGGAGGGGCAGGGAACCACTGCTCACATGTGTCCGTTTAAGAACAGGTGTGTCTGTGTAAGAACAGCTCTCTGCAACAGGCAGCTGCTGACAGATGAACATTTTAGAAAATAGAAAAAACCAAAGGAGTGGGAGACAGTGTTTTGTCAAATCACTTTCCCTCTGGTGGTGGAGAAGAGGGGAAGGTGTGGTCCCAGCGGGCTGTGTCTGGGAGGCAGCTGGAGGCGGCGGGGACAGAGATGCCCCGGCTGTGCTTCCTCTGTTCATCAGCAGTGACTCTGCTGGCACTGTCCCTGGCACGGGTCTGCTCCGGGCATTTCCCAGCTGCTCTTGGGGGAGGTCCAGCACACTCTGGGAACAGAGCCAGCGGTCCCCTTGTGGCACTGGGGCTTTGGGAGCAGGCGAGTGGGGTTTTCCTGTGGCTTTGTGCACAGCAGGCTCCAGGGCGGCCGAGCTGTGCCAGGACAGTGGCTGAGGGCCCTGCACAGACAGAAATTCCCCCTTGGGCCGGGGGAAGGGCAGCGGGAGCTCGTGGCAGGAGCAGGGGCAGGCAGAGCCCGGGGGGTGCAGTAACCTCCTGGGGGCTCAGGGGTCTCTGCCCCCTGCACCCCAGGGCAGCTCCTGCTTCTGCAGGTGTGGTGTTTCCACTGTACAGAAAGGAGGCAGCGGCAGGAGCCAGGAGAGCCCCGGGGGTGCTGAAGCCCAGGCCGTGCTCCCAGAGCTCCCCGAGCTCCTGCAGCAGCTCCTCAGGGCTGCACTCCGAGCACCCAAAGCCAGTATTAGCAAAGGTGTTAAAATCCTCTGTGTCTTGAGCATTTCTGCAAAATAATTTATGGAAGGTGTTTTGTTTTTTTTTCCAATAATGAACTTAACTTTCTTTTGATATTTAATTTTTGAATATATTTTTTCACAAAACTGGACTTGCTGTAGTTAATGATTATGATCCTGATTTCTTTTAATTGTAAATTTTATAATTTGTAAATAATTAGTATGTCCTTCAAAAGAAATTTACAATAAAATTTGGTTAAAAACAGACCTGGTTGTTGACTGTTTTCCCCTGAAGAACACCTTGCTGCCTGGATGGCTGATCATGGTCTGTGCCACACCTCCTGCACAGCTGCAAACTGTCCTGGGGTGGTTCAATTCCTATGTTACAAGAAACCCCTAAAAAAGTCTCAGCTTGCAAACCCTGCTCCCGAAGTGAGGAAAGTCACAAACTCCTTGTCCTGGATCTCAGAGGTGCTAAATAAACTGGAGAGTATTGATGAATAAATGGGTGTTATTACTCATCAGTGCCCCAAAACTGACTTAGCAAATGATCCATAATATGGGCAAAGTAGCCACAGATGGAAGTGAGCTGCAGTGGGACAGAATTTCCTGAGTGGTTTAAAGCAGCTGTGATGGGCTCCTCAGAGTCTGATCACCGTGTGACATTACTGAGTTTAAACTGGCCTGTGGAGCCCAGCTTGGCACAGGCAGGATTGTCCAGTGCCCATTCACATCCACCATAATCCAGAAAGTTTTATCATCCACCTCACAGCAAAGGAGCTCTGAAATGCCAGACTGAATTATATATAACTTTCTTATTCTGAACTGTATCAAATAAAATGGAACTGGTATCTTACACTTTAAATATTTTACTATTCAATACTAAACCCATCTGTCTTTCAACACAAAAAGAAAATACAAATCCAAGTGAATGGCTTGTCAGAGGAACAGCACTGTACAGAAACAGAATATTCCTGGAATACTGTGGTCTTCCCAAAACCCGCAGCATTTCAGATACTATTTTTCTTTTGTACTGCCCAGACCTGAACACAGAGACAGCCATTCCCATTCCCCAGAGTAAGAAAACTTCCAAGATAACATGAATAAAATAGATACATTGGAAATCAGATAAAGCTTTACAAGAATTTCCCCACGTGTCCAAGATGATTTCCTTTAGCAAAGGCTCAGTGGTGATGTGATTCCCTCCGCGAGAGTGACAGGTTTTACACCAGAGTGTGCCCAGACACAAAACAAACCAAGAAAGCACCACTGAAGTGAAACAGAAATGATCAGAGACAGCAGCTGTCCTGGAGGATGCTGAGGCTCGTGTGAAATGTCTGGAGAACAGAGAGGGGGCTCAGAAGACCCAGCTGAGCGTCCCCGGTGCCCCGCGGGCCGGGCGGGGCCAGCCCGAGGCTCCAGCGAGGCCACAGAGCCCCGATCCGCCCCCGGACACGCCCTGCCCTCAGCCCCGCCTTCACCTGCACTCAGGAGCGGGCAACCTCGATACCCCAAGTTCTCTCTCTTTTTTGTTCGGAATAATCAAGTAAGATATTGTTACATTCCATTCATATACTGCAATTCATAATATTGATAGATAATATTAAGATACACATATATAAGAACTAGGATACTCTTTATGGCCTCTATTTTCTGATGTATTTAACAAAAACGAAGTCAAAAAAAATGAAAACAATTGCTGGTGTTTCCAGTTTCCCAACAGAGATGCAGGACCAATCCCTGAGCAGCTGCTCTGTGCTGTGGTTTCCAGGCCTGTGACAACTCTGCCCTGGCTGTGGTGTTCAGGGGAGGGGGGTCAAAAGTGCCACTGAAGTCCATCTGACAGCACAGCTCCGTGAGAGGCTGGGGTTCCAGGAGCACAAACAGAGACTGATTGATCAGTTCAGTGACTTGTGGGCTGGTTTGCTGCACTTTGCATGTGGAAATAAAATGTTGTGTCTCTGTGTGTAATGCCAGAAAAACTGAGGCCCATTCCCAGACGCAGGAAGGAGCCCCAGCAGAGTGGGCTGTGTCACGCTCCAGCTGTGCCAAGGACTGGAAATACAGGCAGGGAGTAACTTCTGCATCAGTAGTGCTGCCTGAAAAGCTGTGTGTGGAAATCCCAACCCACCTCCCCTCATGCTTTGGTCAGTGCAGGAATCCCAGGGTTTGGTGGCAGGGAGTGAGGGAGCAGTGTCAGGGACAACAGGGGACTCTGACCTGTGGGCAATAAGCTCTCGTGTTGAGTTGCAGCTCAGTGATGGTCCTGCAGCAGTCCTGGCTCAGCCCTCCTTAAAAGAAATGCTTGGTTTTATGCTGGCTCAAAAAAACCAAAAAATCCCTCTGTCACTTCCAAAAGGACACCAAGGCCATGGGGTGCATCACTCAAAAGTTTCCCATCGCTTTCTGAGCTGCTCCACCTTACCTGGTGTGGGTGACACGTCCTGCTTGGTCTTTTTTAACAGATCTTCAAATGGATCTTTTGTCTCCTCAGATTTTGAGGACAGTAACACCAAATCCAAGCCCTTGGCTGGCCTGGCAGGGACCAGAGGGGGTTCACTGGCCAGAAGAGCCAGGGTTTGTTTGGGATCTACCTTTGTGCTGGGCTGGCCCACCTGTAACGTTCGGGGTTTGGAGGGACCACCCAGACACGCTGGCTGCAGGGAGCTGGTGGGAGAAGGGCTGTGGCTCTGCAGGAGCAGGGAGCCAGCTGCTGGCACAGCTGGAGCCTGGCTGAACAGGTTTGGCATGGACAGTGTGGCCATGTGGGGCTGAGGTCTCTGTGGTGGGCAGAAGCTGGCAGTGGGGGCTATGAAGCTGGAGCTGTATGCGTGACCTAAGGAGGGGGTGAAGGAGCCCCTCGGGGCTCTGACCAGGGACACCGGGAGGGCTCCTGGCAGTGTCTGGGTGAACGGATTCGGGGAGGGCTGTAGAAAAGGAGGTGGAGCTGGGGCAGGATAGCCAAGGGGCTGGGCAAATGCTGCAGCTGGAGGAGGCACGAAGTCACTGGGCAGGGCGCCGAAGGCGGGCGCAGGGGCCGAGCCCGGCGGGGCCCCGCCCGGCCAGCCCGCGCCTCTCAGCGGGTCCAGCAGGCTCAGCAGCAGCTCGCTCTCCTTACCGGCGCCGTCCGTCTTCACCCGCACGGGCTGCAGCAGCTCAGCAGTGCCGGCAGCACTGCACAGCAGCTGCGATGGGTGAGAGGAGCAACTGACAGACTGCTGCATTTCGGGGTCTAAGGACACGTTCCCAGCCCCAAAGGGCTCTGGGATAAGATCTGAGACCAAGGGACTGCGCCCATGAGGGGTGAGGATTTCCGCTGACCCAGCAGGAGCCTGGTGCTTGGAAGCCCTGGGTGCTGGTGGTGGTGGCACGATCCCCAGTTCTGGAGTCTTTCTTCCCTGTGGCCTAGGAATGGTGATGTTCCCTTGAATGGCAGGATTGGATTCATCCTTTTCTGCAGGAGCCAGACCACTGTCTCTGCTCTGGGGTCTCCTGGTGATGGGGGGCATGGTACCCAGGGCAGCCAAGGGTCTTTCGGGTGAGCTTTGGGAATATTTGGTGGGAATAGCCATATCATCATGGCCCATGCTCCACAGCTTGTTGTAAGGGTGCGACAGCTTCATGCTGGGCACAATCCTGTTCCTCTCGGACACACCAAGATCCATTCTCTGCGAGAGAGCAGAACAAACATTAACTCTTAGTGATGTCCTCACAACACAGAGCAGGAAGTGAGTTCAGGCTGCTGTGAGGGAAGAGGATCTGTCCCCAGGCTGCCAGCAGTGCAGAGGGACAACAGCATGTGGCCAGGAAGGACTGACAGGAACCAGCCAGGACTCTGCAGCTCCAGTTCCAGCTCTGCCTCCATACAGTTGTTCAGGTGGGACATTTTGTGCATCTGTCACAACCCAATAAGGAGCACGCATCTCTGTCCAAGGCACAGAAGCTGAGAAGCCTTAATTGCTGCATGGAATAAGCTGACAAATGAAATATCTGAATGTAACACTAAAATCAATATTATTATAAGGTAGAAATGACATTTGCTTCTTTAATGTCTGATGAAGATCTTGGAGTCTGCTTTAGTTCCACCCAACTTTCTGAGCTATGTTCCTTCACAAACAATCCTATTTCTTCAGAGCGGGATTGTTCAAATGATGCTTAGACCAAAACAGCCAGATTAAAGAAGTTTGGAGGGCACCTGAAAATTACCAACTGTTCATTCTCACCACCGACCATCAAGTACAAAGATATCTGTGTGTGACAGCCACTGGACAAACAGATTTTGGGGAACAGGGCAAATATCTCCTCCTTCAGAAGCAAAGGCTTCAGAGGAAACAGTGACTCATAACTGAGTCTCGTTTAAGCCACTTCTTAGTTCAGACATTACTTTTGAAACACATAAGCAAATCCCTGAAAAACACATGATAGTGATTACTAGGATCTACCCAATCCTATGAAAAAGTTCCTCAGAATGAGCTCTGTGCCCCCCAGCACAGGAAGCCCCATACCTGGTATTCAAAGGAGCAGCGCTGCTCCGCCTCCTCCTTGGGCGTCCGCAGGTCCTCCAGGCTCTTGGCCTGGCTGAGGGGCTGGGGCTGGGCTTCTACTTCCAAGCTGGGGAAGATGTCTTCCAGGAGGTTGACTTCTGAGGCCTTGCTGGAGAGCAGGGGGCTCGGGGGCAGCGGCTCCCTGGCTTTCTCCGGGCTGCCCATGTCCTCTCCATCGGCACTGTCCGACTCCTTCAGCGCCCGGTACGGCTGAGGCCTGGCACAGAACCAAAAATCACATTGCAAATGACCACATTTCTAACTTTCTTCTGAACACAATCTCCTAAGGGGCTGGATGAGTTACAAAGAGCTCCCCAGTGGCAAACACAGCTCAGAGAGCCCCCTGTGCAGAGCAGGCTGCGAGCAGTGCCCGAGGGCAGGGGGACATGCAGAGGGGAGCTGGCACCCGAGGGTGCTCAGAAGGGCAAGAGCCGAGTGGGAAGTGCTCAGAGGAAAGCTGTGGTCATGCAGGCACAGCCAGGCTGAGGAGGGAGCTCTCAGAGCAGGGATAGTGGGATACCAGCTCCCCATGCTGACTGCCTCGCTCCCCTCGGGCTGGGCACGGCCTCTGCACCCCGTGTTTGCAGGCTCCAACATCCCTGGCTTCGAGCTAACTCAGCACACAACATAACTCCGTGTTTTCCTGCAATAATTGGGAACCTTGTGCAGGTTCCAATGATCTCATTGGTGTCATCTTATCAAGAAACACCACAATCCATTATGGAGACACCTCCTTTACATTACCAGCTGAGGCTGAGTTAGCAGGATGCTTCTCTTGCACATACCTCAGCAAAAAAAAGAACCAGCACATTTGCATTTTGGTGTGTGTACAGAGAACAGCAGCACAATGTGCATCCAATTAATAACAACAAGTGCCACACATGGCTGTGGGGATTGGCACTTGACTGGTAGCCAGTTGTACTGTGGCATTTAAACAAGCTTTCAATTAAAAGAAAATATTTGTGAGACCTGCAAAAACACATCCTATGAAAGAACCCTCCTCCCCTTTCCATATTTTATCATAATACATCTATGTCATGCAAATTCAGAGAGGCCAGCTTGCTTCCCCCCCCAGCACACACAGAGCAGGCCCTGAGCCTGCACCAGGACAGGGACACTGCAGGTACAGGGCAGACAGTGACAGCACACAGCCTCAGGGAAGGGAGCTCACAAACCTCGTGTCTTGTCTCACATCACTCTGGGTCACACTGCAACCTCCCAAGGGATATTCTGCAAACAAAACTGGTCTCCTCCACCCCAAACACGGGTGTGGCCCTTTCCTACTAACTCTCCCCATCCCACCTGCCTGCAGTCAGATCCCTTCCCTGTCATCCTCTGAACATGTCTCTGCAGCACTCAGTGGATTTTAGCAACTGCAGACCTCTGTGTCCAACGACAGCCTCCTCCTCCAGCCCGCTCTGACCCAGCTGTGGTTGCCAGGCTTCAGCTGCTCAGCTGTGACTGGACATCATCCATCTCCCTGCCTGCATGTAGCATCATGTGGATTTCTGAAGCAGCAGCTCACAGTACCCTGGCTCCTCTTCCTACAGATTCTGGTCAAACTAGTGACATTTGTTAAAAGAATGAGTGCAACTCCATGCAATTTATCTCCCTTTCATCCTCTAGAAATCCTCAAGCAGGCGAGGTTAGGAAATAACAAATCCTCTGCTGACATTCAGTGAGGGCTCAGCTCAGAGCTGCCTGCTGGGATTGGGATATTCAAATAGGCAGCAAGAGGGATTTAGTGCAGCTGAACTCACAGCTGGCAGGGCTCCCCTCACCTCACATGGGCACCGTGGGCAGGGACAGGACCCTCCAGCCACAGCACCAACAAGCCAACAGGCCCAGCTGCCCAGCACCGTCTTTCAAGACTGAGTTACAGAACGTTGGGAATGTACAAGTTACAAATTCAAAAGCTGGATATAAATAGACCAAACAAACTTCCTGCTTCTTGTATAATTGTCAGATTGTACTCAATGCCCCCAGAGGACACCTGGAGGGATGTGATACCTGACAAACCAGAGAGGCTGGGATCAAACAGGTGACACTGGAAAAGGCTGATAACTGCACTGGAAGGAGGCTCACAAGACAACCCAAAAGCACAGTGGCACCACACAAGAATGAATGGTGAAAGGTTTGGACAGGAGCACAGGCAGCATGTTGGAACAAAGGACAAATGGAAGGGTGACAACCCACAGAGCTTGAGTCGATGGAAGCCCATAAGCTGTGTGTTGCTGCAGTCTTTCATGCAGGAGGATGCTTTTTCATGCTGCTCAACATCGAGACAAACAAGCAGGAGAAATGTTGGTCATTCATCAAGCACTGTACAGAGACCCCAGGAGCATTTCCAAAATCCCAGTACAGGAGCAGGTGCCCTGAGCAATGCAAACCCCACTGTTCAAAGCTGGCATGAACATAGCAAAAGAGTGAAGGATAGACCATTCGAAAGGAGCAGAGAAGAAAAAGTTTTCAGAGAAGCCAGAGACAGGATCCTCTTCCTGCTGAAATTCATCATCAGAGGAGTCCTCAGAGAGGAAGACTGTATAGTGTCGCATGGGCTTTACGAGGCTGGGGAATAGGAAGAGAAAAGGAAGTTATCGAGTGGTCACAGTGAGGAGAGAAACCAGGGGCTCCAGAGACCCAGATCATCCTGACCCCGCCTGAGTGCACAGCAGAGAGCTCGGTAGGGAACGCTGAGCTCTGCTGCCCCAGCACAGAACACAGCCCCTCTGCCAAGGGCAGGGCTCTGTGGGCTGCCCAGGGGAAGGGACTGCAGCCCACAGCCACAGCACAGTGCAGGGGACAATACAGCAACCCCCTTTCACCACCACAGAGCTGGGCACCTCTCTGCTCTTCAGACAGCTCTGCTCCTCAGGCTCTCTGAGCTCTGACAAACATTAGATCTCTCTCTCTGCTTTACAGACATTTGGTCTGATGCACAAGAGGAGCTGACTCCAGGGCACCAGTTCCTAATTTTACCTATTTTTCACATTTGAAACTGCGTCACTCTACAATAAAACCTAAGCTGTTCCAAGGATTGGCATAAAATGCAGTTTGTCAAGTAAGGTGTGTATGTTCCTTTCCTCAGCAGTTAACTGAGAAACAGTTCTTAAACACTAGGTCAGGAGAAGTTGGACGCTGCAACCAATGGCCCAAGAGGGCCCAAGCTGCCACTGCCAATGAATGTTTACCCACAGCCAGGTCAGAGCTAATTAATAAAAAGTCTCTAACAGGTCGCAGTGGCTGCAGCCGATGGTGGTAAATCAGAGTCTGCATTATTCCAGTTAAAGCCAGTGCACTGATTTCTTTCCCCTCTCCTTCTGTAACAGGTATCCAGGGGAAGAAGGTAGGGCCACTGCGGCCCCCGGGGCTGCCAGTGGCTCTGGTAAATCCCGTGCCAGCCCCGGTGCTGCCCCGTGCCCGTGCCCCAGGGCTGCAGAGGCTCTGGTAAATCCCGTGCCCGCCCC
>VXBQ01014082.1:0-92398 GCA_013400175.1 Phainopepla nitens | reverse complement strand
GTGCCCCAGGGCTGCAGAGGCTCTGGTAAATCCCGTGCCCGTGCCCCAGGGCTGCAGAGGCTCTGGTAAATCCCATGCCAGCCCCGTGCCCCAGGGCTGCAGAGGCTCTGGTAAATCCCGTGCCAGCCCCAGCGCTGCGCGGACGGGACGCGCTCCACGGCGCCGGCAGCAGCGCGGAGCGGGGGCTCCGTTTTAATGAGGAAGATCTGCATCTCGGGAGCTTTTTTCATGTGTCAGGATGCATGGACAAATCAGCAGCACATCATGCTGGCCAAAAATGAAATGCTGACAAATGTAGATATTTCAAATTTAATTGACACCTAAATGTACTTGAGATAGAAAAAAAATATACAGAAAATGGGAGTGCAGGATATGGGAATTAGCAAGGAGAATTCTGTAATAATTTTAAAGGATGTTCAGGTTATGAAAAAATTAAATTTGTATATTTTATTATGGTATTGGTTTTTCCTCAATATTGAGATTATGGTACAAAGGGATGTATGGACTTGTCATTATTCTCCTAAAAAGGGCTCACAGATTTAAGGAAGAATTATTTTTTAGTGGCATAGTTTTTTAAAGAACAGCTACACAAGAGCTCTAGGGAATTAAAGAATTTGTCCCTCTTAGCCAGTAAAATGCAGAGAATGAGGGATTTGGATGCACGGGCTTTTTCTCGCCGCCATGAGATAGGAGGCTTGGGACAGAGGGGATTACCTGGCAACTCGTCCATGTGAGCACAGCACAGACCTACCCTGGAATTCCTTCCTGCAGATCCTGCACACTCAGTGTCAGAGCTCCGGCTTGGTGAGGCCACAGAAACCCTTCCCCACCCCCAAGTGCTGGCGGTGGGGCCCTGAGAGCCAGGTTACAGCTGGGATTTCCCGTGTCACACAGCCCCACCCAGCCCATCCTGAACCTTGGCAATGCAGAGCCCCTCTGCCCAGCTCTCCGGGGCTGCTGCAGGACCACTGTGACCTGTCCCAGCACAGGCTGCTCCCCCAGCCCTGGTAAACACACTGGTTTAACAACAGACATGAGCCATGGCCTTGGGTGCTCTTTGCAGTCACTGCTCCTGATCCCTTCACTTCAACTGAAGACTGATTAGAAAATGAGCACAGAAGTCCCCAAAACAATGGGTTTCCTTTATACACGTTAGCACTGAGCAACACTGGGATGTCAGCAGCTTCTGAACCCAAACATGCAGAATCCTCCATAGGAACCAACATAAATGTTAAACTGATTCAATTATCCTCCACCTAAATGCAGTGAGTCATCAGATTAGATATGAAGAAAATGCTTTTAGTTTAAAAATCCCCACAACCTCTGTGCAGGGCCAGCACAGCCCTTTGCAGGAGCTTCATCTGCTCCACAAGAGGGCAACCAAATTCCACTGTAAAACTGACAAATACTCCTGTACAAGGAAGAAATCACCGTTCAGTTTAGGCCAAAGCCAGAGTATGCCCCTACCCTGGCGTGGCTGGAAGAGCTATCCATGCACTGATGCCCCTCCAGTGTGTTTGGGCTGTGCTGGCAAGTTCAGAACATCCACAGCTCAGAACATCCATTCCCTGGTCAGGGCCACTGCTCAGGGCCCACTGCTAACTCCACTCTGGCACTGTCAGGAATCGGCAACACACACCCCTTGTCATCTTTGCAAAAATCCCTGGATAAGTTACATTAGTGAAAGTGCCTGAAAAAGCCTCCCTGAGGTAACAGAACATGCCTGTACTGGTATGCACCAGAGAGACACTGGAAACCAACACCTTTTGTCCAGGAGCAGTGGGCTATGGCAGCACAGATGATTTGGAACATTCCCCCTTCACTGCCACAGCTAAAGAGGGGATAAATTTGCTGGTACTGCACAAGGTACTGCAAGCCCTCATCACAGAGCTTGCACAGACACCATGGTCTTGTTAATGCACTCTGGAGTCAGACACAGCCCCTTCTGCCATCACTGTCAAATAAACAGTTCTGCACCCTCCAGCTACAGCCCAGCAAGAAAACTGCAACTGCAGGGCTGGAACTGACAATTTCCTCGAAAGTGAAGTGCAAAACAAAACAACAAAGAAATTAACAAACCTCCAAAACTTGAAAACTTTCACTTAAGAGGCTGATCAGAGTGTGCATAACCTGGCAAACCACAATTTTTCCATAAGCAAACTTTGGTTACTTGCTTTGTCATGTTTCCTCTAAAATGCTCCAAAATTTTTTTCAAAAATGTGGTTTTTTTCTTAGTTAAAAACTAACTTTGATCTGTAGTATTATTTAATGTCTCCTTTGGTGCGTCCCAGTTCTGAACACGCTGTTTGATGCAAATAAAGAAGCAGAGCAGCGCAGTACTTACTGTTCTGGACTGGGAACTGAGGTCCTCCGGCCCTCCACACCAATGTTGCTCTTGGGCCTTTTAACCACATGAGGTCTTGGGGGGCGAACCTGTGACATGCACAGAGACATCTCATTAAACACTGCCCCGATCCCACAGCAGACACAGACAACACGTGGAGAACCACCAGCATCCTACAGGCATCTTCCACTGGGCCTTGCTTTGTCTTCTGTGCCACAACAATGTTACACATGAATGTGGATACATCAGTGACTCTAAGGGATGAATATAAACCACACGGCCCCACAACTTACAAATGAAACATATATGCTTGCCACTAAGTGTTTGCTATTAGCTCCCTCCTGTTTGGTATGGGATTTCAGAGGGAAGATTCCCTAAGAGTGAGCTTCCACTGCCCAGTGGGGCTCAGCTCTGACACTATGACCCTTGTGGCCACTTGCTCCCAGGAATCCAACCTCTCAGGTGAAGACTTCTGCGCAAGGGAGCGCTGGAAAATGTGTACTTACGATAAATGTTTTAACATGAAAAACTCAGCTCATTCTTCATTAAAAATGTGCTTCCTTCCAGCAGCTGAACACAAACCCTCGCCAGCCATATTGTCATTATCACTCCTGGTATTAAGTTAGACTTCTGTTGTATGTAGTAAAATCCAACGCTTTTCTGTGGAAGATAATGTTGCTGCCAATGCAGTCTCACATATATATCTATTGCCTTCTAAGGTATGGAAATTCAGTTTGATTTCTGATCAGGATCTCCACAAGCAAACCAGCCTTATTTCAAGGAATGAAATAAGCACTCGTGCTCAAAGTTTGTCTATGTGCCAGCCTACACTGCTGAGGAATTCTGTGCTGAACTTATCCCTGCAAGTCAAATGAGGGAATTTGCAGCATCAGGGCAGACTGTACACACCAGTTTCATGTGTTTTTTAAAGAAAGTACACCTCTACCCGAAAAAAGAGTTGGATCTGTTGGCTCAGCTCAACGCTAATCTCAATAGAAATGCCCAAACACCCAAATAAAGTTGGGAATACAGCTCAGCTACCGACCTCCCAGAGCTTGTGCTCCCTGAAGAGGCACAAGAGAAAGGAGCTGTTCATGGCCTACAGACTGAGTGCTCTGCAGTGACTAAGGAAGTTTTTTAAAAAATATTATTTGTTGGTGGAGAGGGGCTTTCCAGGTTTGTTTTGGTTTTGTTTTTTTACTTTTTCTTCCCAGGTACATAAACCTCAAATTTTCCTGCCAGGAGAAAGCCACTAAATTGTGTGTAGTGCTTCTGCCCTACACACCAGTATGCAGAAAATAGCAGCAGCATTATTGCATTGAATTTTCATTTCAAAGGAAATGGTGCACAGCAGATATGATGAAGAAATCCAGAGTTGTATTGCCACTATTTCTTAGGAAAAAGGGCTTATGAAAAGGTCAGATGTTAAGGTCTTGGAGATCAGTCCCCACACAAGGCTGCTCCTCTCTACAATAAAGACAGCTTAAGAATGTGAATTTATGGCAGGAATGGAAGGATTAAGTTTGTGGCAACTTCAACTGAACTTGCAACGTGGTGAAACATGGGGAAAAGAACAACAGAGCTAATTAGAGGAGCTGAGCTGTCAGAGCGCAGCAGAATGGCTCGGTGCCAACAAACAAAAGGAATGGGCTGGCAATCAGCAGGATCGATGAAGAATACTGCTTCATTAGGGCTGATAAAACAGGGAGAGACCGCAGAGAGGAGCGCGGGAGAGGGGGGCGACAGGCAGGAGGAACCGGGAGAGGAGAGCGCCAAGGAGAGAGGCAAAGAGAGGAAGAAAGCAAGCTGCTTAATTAAATGGGAGCTGGGAGCTGATGTGTAAAGCTGGCCTGTCAGCATGCTGGGAACATTTTCACCTTTCGGGTGGGTGTGCTGCCGAGGAGGGAGAGAGGTGAGAGTTTGGGGTGGCTCCAGGGGCCCCCAGCCCAGCGCGGTGCAAGGTGACAAAGCTGAGCGGGATTTAGAGCATTGTTCCTGGGGAACTGCAGGGAAAAGCCAGGAATCAAGTCAATTCCTTGCTGAATTTTGAGTCTCACATAGCCACAGAAGCAAGGTTAAATGCTTATCAAATGCAAAAGTATCAAAGAAATCCAATTACGTGAGCACACAGCCAAAAGAAAAAAGGTAAACTTCCAGGACAGAAGGGTTGAATGTGCTTATTACTGTCTCCATCAACTTAATGCATAATTATTATATTTTAACTTTTTCTAATTGAATAAAGTTTCCAAACAACCACTATTAATCCAAACAGACCTTCATTAATTAGAAGCAACAACCCTCTCTCTTTCATAATACCACCACCACTTATTTCCAAAGCAGCAGAATGCAAAGAACATCTCTGTTCTGCTTCCCTAACCTTTCTTTGGTCTGTGTTTTTGGCTTTATTATCAGCAATTACTCATATTGCAAGCACTAGTGCCCATGTATTCCTCCTTGCAGCACAAAGTATTTCTCAGGAATTCTGGTATTATGTGGCCCTGGCTGGAAAAGCAGAGGGACCTGGCCTCCCCCTTCAGTGCTTGTGTACAAGGCCAGGATAAATCACTTGCTGATACTCACCTCTGTAGGAGCTGCCAAGCCTGAGAGGGAAAAAGCAGCCTGCAAAAAGTATTATTTACACACACAGAAATGTGTTGCAACTACTAAAAGCCAAATAACAGTTCTGAACAACAACAAATTTATGTATATTTGATACAAGCATATTTTGGGATTGATTATAATAATTTACATTTATCTTGAATTTCCCCTTGATGAATGAAGCCTTTCTGTTCCACTTACTGACACAGCCAGAGAAATGCAACAGGAGCTTTCATTATTACATTTCCAACCTTTTATCAATCACATTGGGAGCAAAGACAGTTGAATCAACCACGTTACAGTGAGGACTATTAATACCCTACAGCTGGGAGATTAAACAGTCTTAACAAGACTTCCACATAATAAATGACTCCATTTGAACAATACAGTTCAGCAACTTTGGTATAGAGGAATCACAACATGCCCCCTTACACCTGCCAAATGTGGAACACGAGGGCATGGGAGCACTACAGGAACCCCACAGTGTGGGGAAAGTCTGATCCTAGTGAAACACATCTGGGAGGGTCTCCCATGCCCTTTGTATTTAAGAGAACACACATGACCATAGTCAATGCTACTTTTTAAAACAAAAATCTTCAGGGGAAAAATCCATAAAAGCTAAACACCCAGAGTTAAAAAGAGGGAGGAGGAGAAACACATGCCACTGAAATGTCACACAGGAACATGCACCAGAGATCAAAAGTTAAAACACACACCCAGTTGCACTTGTTAACCAGTTACCGGCTCATCCAAAACACATTTTAACAAGTTTTAGCAAGATCAGATTTGAAAACTTGCATCTCTCTCTTTCTTATGCATGTTTGCGTATGGATAAGGAAGCAAGAAGTAAGATGATTTGTGAGGGAACAACATTCATAAAGCTGAAGTCCTGAATACACATAAATATCTTCCCGTGCTGTGCCAAAAACCAACACTCCTCCTAAACTGATACTTCTTGCCTGTGCCTTTATTGAAAAAAAAAATCTGGTGCAGACCCAGCAGGTGTCCAGTTTTAATACCATCCTGCACAGCCCCGAGGTAAAAACTGTCCTATAGTGAGTGGTTTTGGGGAAAAACTGCTGAGATAAGGTATCCCTATCTAATACATACAGGCACTGCACTGCCAATAGTATCTGTGCAGCTCTTCCATGAAAGAGTCCCTGTCTCTGGCCAACCTTCTGTCCCTTCTTTTACACCACGGAATTACCCAGTGTATGTCATCCATAACGTGGAACCAATGTTCTACTGCCAAAGATCGACCTCACTTTCTTCAAGTCTATTCACACATGGAGAAGAATTAGGCATCCCAAATTAATTAAAAGCATAACTTGCAAAGAAGAAAAATTTTCTCTTCAGACTTCTGCTTCCTTTCAGATTTGAGTTCAGTGCAAGTCTTCAAAAGCTCACTGGCTAAAAACTTCTGCCAGCCAGTCTAGCAGGGCTTTGTGTGTAAGAGGAAATCACTGCAAAAGTCAAACCAGACGTGGCCAGAGCAGCCCCAGTTACCTGCAGAGCTGCCCGAGAGCTGCAGGGCTCGCCAGAGAAAAGCAGAACAACCGCGGGTCCCAGGGCTGTGCCGCAGCAGAGAGAAGGCAGTTTAGGAGCATAATTCACACATGGCTTCTGTGCAGAGTCGGACAATCCAAACTACCAGGGTTTAGTAGTGCTACAAAGAGCGGAACTCAGGCAGTGTTAAGCCGTGGCAGTGAAACAATCCCCAGCTACTCACGGGCCTGGAGGAGCGCTGGATCTTTGGGGGCGGCGGCCGCGGCGGGCGGAGTCTGTGCTGCTGCAGCAAAGTGGAGACTAAATTAAAGTCACCTGCATGGAAACACCTCTGATGTCCTGGCAAAAGCAGCATGAGCATGTCACAGCACGTGATTTACCTTCATACTCACCTCACAAAGCGCCATTTTTCTTCCTTTGTTTTTCCAAAGCAGTGACAAAGCCCATGACCTACGATGTGCCCTGGCAGCACAGGTGCCCGTGCCGGGCTGAACTCAGCTCCTGCCACACCGAAGGCAGCAGGGACAGCACTCCACACCAGACAGCCAAAATTCACTCACACAATAAAGGTGTTCAGGGAGGATTCTTGGACCTCGAGGTCCAAGTGTTCTAGGCTACATTTATGCAAATGGAAACCAGGATACTGAAAAACACTTTCACTAAAATCTCCAGTGATGAGATTATGGAAACTTATGGAGAAAGGCCTCAAACCAGACATGTGAGAGCATAGAAAAAAACCTCGTTTCAGTTAAATTCTTCATGCACTTAAAGGTGAGCTTATGTTCAGATCCTGTCCTAGATTTCACTCCTAAGAGACTAACAATTACAAGTAAGACCTTAAAGCTTCATGACGGCCTAGAACTCAAAACTACTTGTGCAAGTATCAGTTCTGTATAAGTGAAAGTGAACATACTACAAATATTCTATATATTTGTATTGTAATAAACTACTCCTTTGCAGGACCCAATACTTTCATATCCTTATCCTGTCACTCGATTATTTTTTCAAGCTGAGATTTAAATATCCCATATGATTAAGCTTTCATCTCCGATCAAAAAATAGTTCTATGTGTTTCCACAATAAAGACACATACAAATGCTGTTTTGGGAAAAGATTGAAGATGTAGAAACTTTTTTGTCTCTTGGACTTGTAAGCAGGGATCGTGTTAACTCTCAGAACTGTGACCTCAGTGCCTGTAACAACACAGGCAAACCCAATACTCCAATTCCAATTTCTGTTAGCACTGCAGTGCTCCAGCAATGCAGTTTGTTGGGAGGTTCCTATGTGGTGCACCACACAGTGCACTGCTGAGCCCCAGGAGACCTCAGAGCAGGGTAGGACAGAAGTGCCAGGGCCAGCAGTGCTCTCTGCACTGGGCAGGGGCAGCCTAAAGCAGGGCTGTGAACACAGGCAGGGGCAGCTGAGGGTGGAGGGGAGCACCTGCAGGGAACAGGGGCTTCCCCAGAGCTGCACTGCCAGTGTTGGTGCTCCTGCCCACCACCACAACGGGATAAGCAAGCATGTTCCAACTCTGTGTTTGCTGGGAGAGCCACTGATTTGAAGTTAATTTGTTAATGCAGCAAAACACATTGTTTGTAAAAGGTCAGCAGGTGAAGCTGTGTTGGAATATCAACTTAATTACCTGGGCTGTAGGGAGGAATGGGCATGGACCAGCACATGGCTGCAGTGCTAAAAGCTGCTAAATTGCTAATCCAGGTATGGTCCTAAATACATATACTAGAGCTTTTTCTGTGAAGGGGAGAAATGTCTAAATTAGCACTTTCTCACCAATAGCTGTTTACCAGCATACCTTTTTCCTCTCGATATTTGCTTAATTTTTCTTGTTCTAAACACTTCTGAAGCAACAAGACAGAAAATTTGCAGAAAGCCATTTTTATGACTGCAGATCTGGCACTGCTTTACTAATTATCAGATAAGTGACTTTAAGCTATGAGATGCTGGAGCAAGAAAAATCTTTCATTCACTTTTACACTATCAAAATACTATTTAAAAAGTACAGATCCCACATCTCATAAAGTAGCTATTATATACCCAAAGAACTTTCACAATACAGCTATTTAAAGTTTTATACCAGAGAAAACATTACAATAGGATAATTTTTGGTCTTTGAGGTAACAGCTTGTGAGCAGAATATTATCTCAAACTATGTGGATATCTTTTGAGATTTTTTTAAAGTGGTATTCAAAACAGAGCTTTGTGAGTAAATCAGAGGTGCTAGTTAATGTGCAGCAACAAGTGCAGCCAGAAGGAAATGCTTAAAAGAAACACAGCCAGATGAGAAGGGGTTTGTCAGTATGTGGAGAAAGAAGTGCTTCTCTTTCTCAATTAGAAGTGAGGGTTTTTCCAATAATTTCCAAAGCAAAGCTCTTCTACATGAATATCTTATTTCCTTCTGAAATCGAGGACTGGTTTGAAAATACTTTAAAGTCAATCAGCCATGGGAGAAAAATGCCTTGTGCTGGATGAAGCCAAGCTCACACACACCAGGCTGCAGGAGACCTGAAGTGCTGACTTTGGGAGAGCATGCTGGACCTCAACTGAACATTCAATTAAAAAAAAAAAAAAAAAAAAGGAGGAAATAACAACACTGAAAAATGTCTGGTACCTAAAAAGATTCAGTAGAGAAAGCAGACAGAATCTATGAGGCAGCTGTTTTATTATCCACCCAGATCCCTGCACAGCACACTCTGCTTTTTACATGCTCCCATATGTACAGCTCACAAACTGGGATGACAGGAACAGTGTATGCTTTACAGCATATATTTTTAATTTACACTCTGAAATACTTCAACGGAAATCTGCTGGGTCCTGTGATAAAAATAATCTCCATGTTTTAAGGGATGCCTCATTCTTCAAGCCACATTTGTAGATGGGGGAGGTAGAACAAATCTGGCAAAAATGCAGCAATGCCCAAAACCAAAATCCCAAAACCATGAGAACACCACTGTGGATTATTATTGTTGATAACTGATGCTATTCTAAAAACACATGCCTTAAACAATAAACTCCTGGGCTGTATAATTGAATAGTATTTTATTTCCTCTGTCTGCAATTACAAAAAAAAAAAAAAAAGGGTGAAGAATTTTGAGAATGACATGGATCTATTTCTATGTGTGTTCAGGAGCCTTAGACTGGGCATGCCCACAGAGACAGGAGAAATATGATGGTATCTGTGCTGAAAGACCTGTTAAGACTTCTGACCACTCCCCAGCTCTAGTGACAGCAAAGTCCCTGTCCTATGCAAACCAGCAGTAAAACCCACAGAAGGTGGTATCAGTAAAATCTGAGACTGTGGCCACTTAGTGCTCCACTCTCTGTCTGCTGAGCAGCTGAACATCAGTGCTGACCTCCTCCCATCTATATGTGCATGCAGTTCTTCTAAAAAAATGTAAACCCCCCCTGAACCATTAAACTGATATTATCTGACACAGTTTGAGGACTCCTGACATTTTCCAAAGGAGATGCCTGTCAACAGCCTCTTATTCACCTGGCACAGAGCCCAGGTGCTGCAAACCAGTCCAAAAGCCACTGCACACTGAGCTATGTGCAGTAGGCACCTCTTCCCACAGCAAACAGGTGCCTACAGAACACAAAATATTTAATTCAATTTAGAGTCATTCTGGTTGAAAGAAGCCTCACACATGTTGTTTCCATTTTGCTCCCATGTAGTGAGGCCCTGGGTAATGAAGGATTGTGCTGCAGACAGTAACTGCACAAGGCAGGAGCAGGCCAGGGTTCAGCTGGTCCCTTTGCCACCTGCTCTGCTCTGGTCCTGCAGAGCTTTGCCATCCCTGCTCCTCACTGGGCCTTCCTTGGCAATTTGCTCCAGCACTCACCACTGTTTGGGCAGGGGATTCATTTGTCATGATTCACTACTATAAACACACACTAGCTTTTTGTTCGGAGAAGGTGTCAGAAAAACCAAAGAAGTTTCTACACAAATAATGGCCTTTGAGTCCACTTCTTTGAAATACTCACTGTGACACAGAACATTGCAGCCACTTTTACCTGTTCTCCTTGTCCCCTCGGGCAAACACTGATGACTCTGTATAATTTCTTGTTATTTCTTTGATATTTTGGCACCATTTTGCCTTTAACTTTTTGCCTTAACCAGATTCCTTTCTGGACTCTGCAGTAAGAGCAGAATCCTGCCAATATCCACTCCTCAGTCCTAGATGGGTAACTCTGTGAACACACAGGGATGTTCCTGGCACTAGGAAGGAACAGGTCCTATGGACTCTGCACCACACAGTGGGCCTTACCCTGAAGCAGCACAACCTTCATTTGTCCAGAAGGAGAATAAAACCCCAGCTCTCTGTGACCTTGCTGCATAGTGACAGGGCCATGAAGGAAAACTGCCTTAACTCATCAAAGCAGGCCCTTTCTGGATTACAGCAAGCCAGCAAGGAGGGCTTTTGTACAACTATTCACAGAGGTAAAACAGGCAAGAGGTTGAAAGAGAATCTCACTGAGATGATCATTTTTCCAGAGGACTTCTTCCAAAATGAGGTTCATTTTGCTGTGGTTTGTTTTCATTCTGTCTATTCCTCAACATATATGGATGGAGAGACATGTTGCAAAAAATCCCAGACCCCAGGAATATATTTATCCTCATGTGTTAAAGCCTATCCATCTACCACCTCAGCAGAGTTTAAAATCACAGCTAATAGGTTAACAACTGCTTTTCTTCTGCTTCAGATGAAGAATATCAGAAAGCTGGGGGAATATTCGGCTTCCCAATTTGTACTGACTGCTCAGTGCTACTTGCAATGTCTGTTTGACAGGACTGACATTTTGTACCACTGTGAGATGGGAGAACGTGTGACATTTTTATTCATGGTGGCGTACGCCCTTGTAATGATCAGCCCTGGTCGATGTGCTTACTGCAGCAGCCCCGAGCCCTCGGAGAACAAACACGAGCCCGAGGTGCCAGCAGTTTGGCTGCCTTATTAAACACCACCAGGATTCTAACGAAGAGCAACTGCTGGAAAATCTCACTGTCAAATCCTCAAGGACATTGTCAACATGGAACTAACTACATATATTTTTCACTTAAAATACTAGAAAATCCAGCAATGCAATATCAAATTTAAAGAAAAAAGCTGCAGTGGTTTGTGTGTGTTTTCTTTTTTAACTGGTCATTTTGCCAGCTTTACACTGGCTTTCTGTGGTCCTGATGCTGGAATTCAAATCAACGAGATCATGTAACCTACATGATTTAAAATGCTGGAAAATGGACATATCCCTTATTATCTCTTAACAGCTTTTCCTCTCTAGCAAGTGGAATACTTGCAGAGAAAAAAAAAATAAAAAAAGACATGGTCTCTCATTTAAGCAGTTCTGTAAACAGCAATGACTCTCTGCTTCGCTCAGCTTCATCATTCACCAAGCCAGGCTGCCTAACTGGGGGGACACTCTCCCCCACACACCCACAGAAGGACACAGACCCTCTATCTGCAGCCTGGCACTGACAACTGTTTTATGTGGTATTCATCAGCCCAGTTCTGAAGGGCAAATCTTAAAAATGCCTGGCCAAACAAACAGTCACAGTGGGGTCAGCATTTAGAAGAATTATACATTTCACATACTCTGTCCCTTTAATCTCGCTGTTTAATCCAGTGGCCCAGAGGTCAATTCAGACAGTTCTGGCCTAACTGCACATATCAACTTCATAAGTAATACATAAGAAGCTTCTGGATGCTGATCTACATTGATAGAGAAGCAAGTCATCCACAAGACACTGTGAGCTCTCCTCAAGTTGTCAATCTAGGTGATTTGGGTAGCCTTGCATGTACTGATGTATTTATTTTCCATGTATGTATTATTTATAAAGCACAGCTCTCCCTCCACATGGCAGCAGCGATGGACCAAGATCCTCTCTACGAGACAGTTATGGGTTCCTCAGCAGAAGAGGACTAACAAGGAGGCTCTGCAGACAGGTTACAGCTGCTGTGGCTTGTCAGCAGCCCTGGGAGGTCGGCTCTGCCCGCGTTCCCTTCACACAGGCAGGCTCTGCAGCACCTGCCACGGTGCACGCAGGGCCGCGCAGCGCAGCGATTCCCAACAGCCCTGTGGAAGGAGCGCTCCACAGACCCAGCCAGCTGCAAACCACCACAAGCCACAGTCTGCAGTGTGCTTTGCCATGGCTGAGCATGTGTGCTGCATGCAGACTGGGGCCACAATGTCCCTGCAAAGCATGAGTTCCTGCGCAGCACGGCAGCAGGCCCCCTGCTGCAGTGGCTGGAGAGAACCCAGCTGTGCCTGCCCCTTGGGAAGCCCTGGGGAGCAGAGAGCCTGGGCACGCTCTGCAGGTGCTGCTACACCTGTCCCAGATTGGCACACATAGCCAGTGCAGGCATTCCCTAACTCCCGTGCCAAGGATTGCCATCTCTGCTAATCCTGCACACCACAAAGCACAATTTCAATCCAACGCATCATTGTCTTGTCCAGGGACATTGGTTTTACTCCTCTGACTAAGAACACTGTCCCCTGAGAACCCGATGGGACATTTGAGTGGTCTCAAGCACACACAGATGGACAAGTGCTTCTGGGCCAAGACATTGTCTTTTTTGTGAGGTGACTTTTACTGAGCAACACTGAATTCCTTCCTGAAAGGAACAGGCAAAGGAGGAGTGAGAACAAATGAGGGTAGTAGAAGATATGCTTTCTGAAGACAAAATCACTTTAAAGAATTTATACTTTCACTAAATCCATAAAGAATCAAATGGAGAGAGGGAGGAAACCCAACATGGCTCCAGAGAAAGGAAATGGGAACCCACATTGCTCATCCATGGGGAAGAGTGGAAGGGAGGCTCATTTTCTTAATGAAGGTCCTGCTATTGTCCGAGCAGCTCAGAGTGGCCAGAGGAGGAGCTGGCTCTGCAACCAGAGCATACAGTTACATGAATATTAGCAAATGAACTTCTTTTCCCCTTTCCCCTTTGGTTTCTACCTCAGTGCCACACAATGCCTGCTGTGATCCAGGGGAATCTGCTATTGTTCTGATGCACCTGGGTGTGAAGGGAGTCACAGGGTCTGGCAAAGGAGCCTTCCTCCCTTCCCTACTTCATCCCTTTTACCCTGGAGATAATCCCTCCTCTGCTGCCTCTGGCCTCAGTGATCCAGTTCTGCATTCCTGGAATGTAGCTGGCTGGTGTTCTCCCCATCTTTCCCCTGACCTCTTAATGCCGTTTAATCTCCTGGAAGAGGAGCACTGCCCTACAAAGCAGAGTTGTTTGCTCTATGTGTCCAAGTGCAGACTGTGACTAGGAAAAACGAACACGTTCATTTAGAGCAAAAAGGTTCAAAACAGCAAATAAGATAGCAATTTCCATGCTGTGGCCTGCAAGAGTTTAGCAGCAGTCAGAATGTCAGAATGAGCCAGGGACAGAACCCAGAGAAGCCTTTCCACAGTCAGACAAGCTGCTTCAGTACATTAGTGCATTTTCCATTTGTTTCACAGCTATTTACATTAATACCCAGAGCACTGATTCTCTGCATCAAGAGTGGAACATGATTGAGTCTCTCTACTAACGATATATGTGGAAGAGTCTTTTGTATTTTCTTAAGCTTTACACCTTTTGGTACATAAATGGAATTAAATATCCTATTTGCTGGTAAATAAAAACAAGCCACAGAAAACATAAACCCAGCTAAGCTGACAAAAGACATTCTAATTATAACAGACACAATTAGTGAGCTGTACAGAACTGCCAGGATCACTTGCTTCTAATGAAATGATTCCCTTTCCCAACAAGTGATGTTTCTGGCAGCTTATCATTTGCTGGTTTAATTGTACTAAATCAGGGGTGCTACTGACTGTGGGAAAGCTCCTAAGGAAGAACGTTCCTAAGCGTAGGTTTGATTTGGAAGCCCTTGGGCTCATCCTGTGTGCTCACACCACCCCTCTGAGACTGGTGTGAAGACAGGGCACAGGTACCAATCCTGGGTGAACTCTGGGTCCTGCCAAAGAAGCCCCAACAGCTGCTTGCTTGGACAAGGAACCTGCTCAAAACAGTCACCATGATACTGTGTTTACTCTCCAAACAGCTCAAAGACAACACTGACACGTCTTCTACCTAAAAAGTACAAGTGTGGCATGGAAACAAGAGCCCAAACCCCTGAATCACAAATCACCTGCATTAGAGTCCCACTCTGCCCTGGTCAGGGCTTAGTGGGCTCCCAGTGCCTTCCCTGCCTGGCACACTGGGAAGGATCCCGAGCACCGCTCTGGCAGCTGAATATGCAGCACGTGTTTGATGCTTTAAGGACATTTTGGTCAGCTTTTAAGACAAAAACCAGAAGAAAGCAAGTAATAGGACATTCATACAGTCATTAAGGTTGAAAAAGACTGGGAAGATCAAGTCCAACCATGAGCCCAGCACCACGAGAGATGCTCTCTGATCACTGGATCTTCCGTAATTATTAACCTTACTCTTCCCCCAAACACAGAACACTATTCAGTACTATAAACCTTCCATCTGAATCTTGGCCTTGGCTTGAAAATTGTTCCCTCTTCTCCCCACCCATTAAACCCTGAGCCTGTACTGCTCCTGCTACTTGTTGAGTACAGTTGCATTGTCCCAGAGCCCGTGGTGATAGTTCCTGTACTTGGCTGATGCAGGGATCAGTAAGAAAGGTACACCCTGGGTAAAGCATGCCAAGTCCCACACAGGAAAAGCAGGGGTCCCACCCTCCCACGGTGGTGTCTTACTGAGAACACTCTGGTTGGATTTTTACTACACTGCCCCAGGTGATTTGGCTAAAATCCTTCATTTCACCATCAAGGGGAGCTTTCCCACAACGTTTCAGTATTACAGAAAGCATTATTAAAACAATTCCATAATAAACAAGGCTCTCCGATGACGCCTGATCACCACTCACCAAGATGAGCCAGGACATACAGAACCCCCCCAGTCAGCTAATGATTGCCAAATTTTGGTGAGCCATCAGCTGAGGGGCTGTGCTTTTACAGGCATTTCAAGATATTTTACTGATATTTTTTGTAGCCTAACAACTGCAGACACACAACTGTGTTTGGAAAAGCCAGCAACTCCCTCACTCTAGGGTGAGAGATAATGAGTTAAAATTAAAGGTTGTTGCTGGCTCGCTAGCCCATCCCCCTTTAGCTAATCTGTCATGTAATGAAGAGAAGCACCCAGCACAGGACAGCTCGCTGCCGGCTCACTTACAGCGAGCTGATTAAGAATGTTCAACCAACAGCAGACTGCAGACCTTTCCGAGGAAAATAAATAGACTGTATGCAAATGTGTTTGTCACTTTGACAGCACGTCTCAATTAAAGGCCCGCGCGGCGGCGGAGCGCTGCTGCAGCGCTGCGGCCGCGCTCCCTGCCCCGCCCGCCCCGAGCCGGGCCCTGACCCCAGCGCATGCATGCATTTTAAACCGCGCTGCCAGCCGCACAATGCTGCACTCCGAGAGAGCCCTGACAATGAGAAAAAAAGCCTCTTTCATCCTCTTCAGTTTAGAAGAGCTGTGAATGCACAAACAGCCCTTATTTCAGAGTTCTTGTGCCTTTTTAATTGTTCCCACCTTCTGTATTCTAGACAGAGTTAAAAGTGACATTAAAATCTCTGCCTTTAATCACGAGTTAGAAGCCATCTCCCATTTATATAGTAAATGTTGCTGCTTTTTTCCTCCCCAAAGCCTTAATCTATATTTCATAAACCTGAACATCTTCTCCTTTTGAATGAACGTAGGATTTCATTTTTGTTTTGGCACTGGGCTATCAGGAGAAGCAGACCCGTGCCAGGACGAAGGCTGTGAGTCAGACAGCCCTACAACTGCTAAGGCAGATCGGTTTTTGGGAACCAACATTTGTAACGTGATGACAGCAATCAGCATTTAGCCAGCGAGCCTTTCCCCACAGCCAAGGGTCAGGAAAGCTGATGTGTGTTTCTTTTGACATAGAAAAGTGATCGTTAAAAAATTTGAAAGTGACTGTTAAAAAACCTCATGAATTTAAATTTGCACTTAGCATTCAAATATATATTTTATTAATCTACCATCATGTTTGAACCATCCATCGTTCACAAAAAT
This sequence comes from Phainopepla nitens, assembly GCA_013400175.1. Taxonomy (NCBI): domain Eukaryota; kingdom Metazoa; phylum Chordata; class Aves; order Passeriformes; family Bombycillidae; genus Phainopepla; species Phainopepla nitens. The sequence goes on along the minus strand of VXBQ01014082.1, from coordinate 75,871 downwards.
CTAAAGGAAAAACTGAAAATAAATTGTAATATCTGATTTGTGACTGCTTCAAATGAAATGTAACATCCCTGCTGGAGCTAGATGGCTGCATTCCTCCAGTAGCCCCAATTCCTCTCAACTGAAGTGGCACAGAAAGTAACAGAAAAATAAATCTCTACTGAAAATACCTAATTGGAAGAGAATGATTTAAAAAAAAGTCTCCAAGAACTTACATTTAGCACACTGGTGAAAGTACTGAAGAAATAATTCTGAAATGATGCAGACAACATTGCTCTGAGCACTGCTCAGACCTTGGGTAGCCCCATCTAATACCTGAACAGTCAGTGCACACCAACTGGTTTCTATTCACAGACACTTCTCTAAAACTGGTTTGCTTCACATTTTATAATGTTTTACAACTGCTTTAAAATTACACTTCGCTTCCTTAAAAGAAATTAGATATTCCCTCCTGTTTTCTGGTCAGAACAGTATAAAGAATAGATACAGCAAAAGAAAAGAGAATGGTGAACACAAATCGTTATTTTTTGAGTCAGTCTATACTTAATAGGGGAACACTGGCAAACTGATAATAAATACTGGATGTTTTTCCATGAAAATCACAGCAACTACAACATTTTCTAAATAGCTAGCTCTTCAACCCCCCCTCCAAACTCTCTGTTTTGCAGACATATCAAAAGAAACATTACACGAGTAACTAATGTGAACAGCTCAGCTGTCAATACAGAATACAGAGCACACTAACAAGCTGTTAATTGATTTTTCCATCTTAGTTCATCGCATTTAATTTTCAGAGAATGTTCAAATGCTTTAATAGTTGGACGTTCCATATTGACACTAATGATCTGGCTAGATAACAGGGATGTTTTAAATTCTACACCCTCAGTCCTGAGGGCTGTAGCACCTTGCATGATAAAACAGCTGCAAAATAGTTTATAAAATTGCTACAATATTTATGCTTCGCCCCCCATTCACTTATGGTTTATTTTCCTCAAAATCATCGTCTGAACAAGAGGAACCAGCAAACTCCAGAAAAATCAGGTTTTGGAATCCCCTTTAAACAGATACAACAGAAATAAAACAAAAGTAGCATAGTTCAGTGACTAAAGACAATGAAGCATTTGGCATATTTGTAATCATGGCTTTTCTCTGAACTATTTTTGCTCGGTCACATGACTGAGAAGAACTTTACACTAAGACCTACCTGACCAAAATGTACTGTGATTGGTCTTCTGTCCTCTCTTAATTTGGGGTCCTTCTTCTCAACCAGTGGTGAGGGTGCAGTCCTGGGCAGGGGCTCCTCCGGCGCTGCCGAGCACCCGTTCTCAGCAATGTCCTGTGTGGTAGGAAAAGGTGAATAGCATGGCCAGGAGCACCCCTGAGTGAGGGGAAGGTGCACAAAGGAGACACTAGAGGATAATGCTGACTAACAATTTGGATGTTAGGGGAAAAAAAACACCGAAGTACAGAAAAGAAAACATCATTAGAATAAAATATCTCATCCATCAGAGCTTATACACAACCCCTCTCTCCTCCCAGTACCCATGGTGCAAACAGGACATTCAATAAAATGTCTGACTTGAACACGCAAAAGCCAGGAAGTGCATGTGGAGAAAAAAAAACATAGCTCAGATTTTCTATTTTAGAAATGAATTCAACAGAAGCCCAGGGACAGGGCATTCTGCTTATTGTAAACCTAAATGAACACAGTAATTCCATTAACATCCTGCACAGAATTATCCATAGCAGAACAATTACTGGTGGAAGTGGCAAGGAGAGATGGAACTCAGAGCTTAGTTAGCTTTGCATTTCATCTTGGAGTCTGTGTACACTGAATATGCCTCCAGGAGAGAGTACAACACCAATGGCTGCCTGGCAGAACACTTTTTGTTTGCTTTGACGTGAGTTCTCATCTCCAGAAGTGAAGTGACCCACCAGCCCAGGTTAGAGGACTTGGCAAGTGCAGGCACGGGGTGTGCAACACAGGTTTTGAAAAAGACAAAGGCCTGCAGACGCCAAGAATCAGAGAAGGAGCAAAGAGTTTGAAAGTGAGTTGAGAAATAGTCTGTAACGCAGTGGGCCCCAAACCTTACATCTCTGCAACAATGCCAAGGAAATAATGCTGGGTAAATATGGAGAGAAGGCTGCACAGGCTGTAGCTCTGCAAGGCTGACCTGAGGGTGGCTGCTGCCACCGGCAGGGCTTTGATTCCCTGACCTCTGGCTCGGCCCCGCGAGCCCCCGGCTCGCTCAGGTACAATAATGAGCCGTGTAAGCTGATGGCCAATTAGAAATGGTTCCTTTGGACACACACTGACCTAATGTGTTTAGGTCAAATGAAACAAAAAGCTGGATGGACTTTCTAAGGGGCTTTGTCTGCTCCACAGAGAAGCTGAGACCCCTCTTTAGATCCAGCTGGTAGAGCAGTGGTTCCCCAATACGGGCATAAGGATCCTGGGGAATTAACAACTTGTTAAGGTCAAACTAGAGAGAAAAACTTTTTCTTCCCCCTCACCCTTCAGCTGCACAATGCCACCTTGTCTTGAAAAGGTACAACAAAGTCCTCCGAATTAGTAATAAAGAGCCCCAAAACAAGGCATTGACAAGAAACCTGAGTGTCTGTCAAACTCCTACTCCAGCTTCAGAGAGCAGCGAACCCCCAAGGGATCCCCTCACACAGCCTATGGCCGCAGCATTCCCTGCAGCCACTAAACACAAACCTATCTCCATATTTCTGTGGGGTGGAGCCACACCGGGGGTGCCTGGAGCCACCCAGCCTGCGCCGAGCAGGGGCTGCTCCGGCCCTGCAGAGCTCGCCTGGGGCTGTGCCTCCAACCAGGGCAGGAGCTGGGAGCCAACGGACAGCAAAGCACCTTCCCAGGCAAATCCCCAAAAAACCAGAAAGAGGACACCAAATTTTGGACATTAGGGGAATAGGAGGAGATAAAAGATAGGGAGATTAAGCCATTAAGCAAAATCCCCTCAGATGTGTAACGATCACTGCAAATCCTTGAGCTTTTATTGCTATAGATTGCCTCGATTTCTCTGATGATATAATTGCATGTAAAAGATAATATGTTCCTAAAACCTACTTCCACTGTGTTTGGTGTACAGACTTCCAATGAAACCATAATATATTTTTTAAAAACTGCTTAATAAAATATGAGAAATTATTTGATTCATCTCTATTTTTTCAACATCCCCAAAAGGCATACAAATCATCAATACAGCTTCACTCATCAAAGCAAAATCTGCTTCACAAAAGTTTGTTTTCTGTCTTCAATGAAAACACATTTGAGTTAAAAAACCAGTGAAATCTGATCTTAAATTTTGTAATGGACTGCAAACATTGGCTAGAGAGAAGCAAAACACATTCTGAATGTCTTATACATTGTGCAGGTTGTGTTACAAAACTCTAAATGAGTTGTTTCTAGAATACCAGGCATTAACTAGAGCCACACAGGGCTCTAGTAACTAAAATAATGTTGAATATATTAATGCCAAGTGCCCAACCATTTATACAAATTGTCTTAGCCAGAGCTTTCAGTAAGTTCCATTCTCCTGACTGAAAGTTGAGGATGGTACCATTCATATTCCTCCTTCCTCCTAATTCTATGCAGTTAAGCTTCAAATGAGCCACTAACAGAGGGACTTGACCACCAGGTCCGTTTGTGAGATGGAAAAAGGCAGCCTTTGCAAAAAAAAAAAAAAAAAAAAAAGGGAAAAAAAAAAAAAAAAGGGAGAAAAAAAAAAAAAAAAGGGAAATGAAAAAGAAAAAAGAGGAAAAAAAAAAAGAAAAAAAGAACTATATCAGGTATAAAATAAAGCTACCAGGCTGTATCTATTAACAATTATTTGCTCTCACTCATAAGAATCCTCTGAAAACTATTTCTGTTGCTTTGAAATACTGCACCACAAATGAACAAGGGATGGAAATAGAGCACCATTCAATCTCTACTATCATATTAAAGAAGGACCTTACACACACCACAGTGACCTCTCAACAGGTCAATCCTGCATTTCTCATTTGCAATTCAAACCCAAGACTGGAGCAGACCAAGGGCAAAATGGGCTCTTGATTATATTTAAGAGGTCACCATTGCTATGCAGAGTTGGAGGAAGCAGAACCTCCAGCTTTATTGCATTTTTAAATTCGATCTTGTACAGAAGCTGCTCAGATTTGGCAGCAAAAACTGAAAAAGGGATGTTTATATTTGACTTTTTCTTACAGAGGCCTGCATACTTTCTGTATTAATAATGGAAAATAGAATGTTAAAATGCAGTGTATAGTAAGTTCAGTTTAAAAATAACCTTAGGTTACTCTTAGAAGATGAAAGACTAGCATCCTAAATTTGGCAGAAAGTATTTAATGATACCAGAATGTCAGACAGTTAACACTCACACATGCTAGTGAGGAAACACAGGATAAATGCAGTGCTCTTCAATAAAAACTGGGGAGGATGCATTAATAGACCTGTGCATAACAGACCCATAATGGAGCAGCACAGACATTTAGATTAAAAATGAGGGTGACCAAAACAATGTTTGCTATTTTTATCACTTTTCACAGAGCAACTCCTAATTTTAGTTACCTTCCTACCTACATTCACATAGAGAAGAGAAGAGGATAGAAAAGGACAGAATAATAAAAGGAGAGGTAGAGCAGTGTGTGTCAACTACTCACAGCTATCTTTTAAGCTCTTGTGAAAGTCTATGTTGAACAACCATATTTAAGCATCTCACTTACAGATACACCTCATAAGGAAGGTGAAACAAAATTGGGCCATTTAGTTGTAAATGTGATGTGTGTTTTTTAAAGAGATGCTTGCTGCTTGATAGACCAGGAAGACAACAATAATAATAAAACAAAGCAATGACTGAACGAGGCTTTTCTCAGCCTCATATATAAATGTCACACAACAGCATACAATTCTATTAGCACTTAAAATGCAGGAAAAAATCTGGTCATGCTGCACAGCTCCAACTGCTTTAGAAACACACACGAGAAGGCCAAAGATTTTATTGTTTAGGAAGGTTACGTCCAGAAGTGAAACACATGGCATGACATAAAGAAATCCATGCACAAGAAAACTGCTTCACATTTCTATTGTTTTCAAATTTTACCTACAGTGGTCATATATAATGTGGAGTAATAAAATAAAATAACGTCAAAGCAGCTGAAGCAGCTTTGTCCTCGCTGAGAAGCTGCAGCAATGTCTGAGTGCTCAGGAGGGACCAGCAGCTGGAATGTGCACAAGCAATTCCTCACTTCGCAGCCCGGCTGCACAGAAACCCCTTTGGAGGAACAGGCTGCTGACAGGCTCAGGTGCATTTCTGTCTGCCCACCAACGTTTGTAGCCCTAACTTAAGAGAATGGTCTAGAAATTTAGAGAAGAAATTTACAGAGAGAGCACAGATTAAAAAAAACCCACCCAAACTCCTATGCAACAAACTGAATACGAATTTCTGAATAAGAACTTCAGCTTTCTCAGCAGGTCAGCTTCCTCCATGACTCTGAGAGCTGTGATGCACAGAATAAAGGGAGTGTCTTCAGTAACCCAGGGCAGAGTGAGCCATCCACTCACGAGGTGTGTGCCAGTGTGACTGTACCTCTGGTTCAGGAGCAGCTGGGACTGGATAACACATCCCTCAAACACAGCGGAGCAGTGGGGAATTGTGCTGTTTACACACACACACGGAATTTGGGAAACAACAAACAGTTTGAGTATTTTTTCCTGCAATAATTCCAACTGGCAATGGACACCAACTCTAACAAATTCCTTCCTGTCTGAACTTTGCAGCAGACATTCAAGAAATGCAGAAATCCCTTTCCCAATGGCAGACAAACATGATGCTATTTTTCCTGACTGCAAAAATAACAACAGTTTGCCATTTGCAAGAAGTGGACTGCCAGAACTGTAGGGAAGTGTTCCCAGTGCACATGCAGTCCTGTCACACAGTGCCCCAGCACGAAGGACAGGAGCAGGACCACTCCAAGCAGAACACTCAATTTTCCGGCTTTTGTGGGTTTAAGTCAGAGCTTTCATGTATTTGAAGACAATTTTTTTTGTCTGTGAATATTTATAAGTGTGAAAAATCCAGGACAGCTGGTAATGCATTTTGAAGTATGCTAACAACACTGTATCAAACAGCTTCCTATTGATCACATCATGCTTTCAGTGGCTAAGGATTTCAGACGTGGTGCTTATACATTTTGAATAAGAACTTCAAGTACCTTTTGCTTCAAGCGGTTTTTCACTTCTTTTATTCCCATTTTTGCATGATCTTTTGCCTGCATGAAAAATTAATTTAAGTTAAAATTCCCTTCTATTTCCGCAGTGACTAAGTTTGTTTTCAGTTAATAAAAATGGCAATAAAAATGTAATAGGATACTGAATACACATTAAAACAAACAGAAAGCTAAAAAGACCTCAAATAAACAAAAAACACCACCCCCCCTTTGTTGCAAAAATTTTGTTTTCCCTGTTTTGAAGCCACAGACATCCTTCATCTTTTTGCATTCCACAGCCTCAGTGTTCCCCAGTAAGTATTTATCTTTGCTATAAACTTCTATTCTTCCACACTGGCAGTGAGCCTGCAAACTCTCCTCACAGTGGTCTAGATGCCAGTTCCATTTGGCAGGGCCAATCTCATCCTACTCCTCTCTCTCAGGCTGGAGGAATGCAGGAAAAAACCAAAGTTTGAATGGTTATCTCAATGCTTTTTGTAACATTATTTCCCAGAACTGAGCATATAAGAAATCCTCACTTATTTCTGTGCTGTTTGATCTGGCAGAGTGGAGCTGGCAGCCACACACGATAGCACAGCAACACACCAGCTGTTTGTTAACAGCACTGAAAACACTTCCATTTAAAGAATAACTCAGTAAGTTGGGCTCTAAATAAGCAGGTATAAGAAATCTCTAGGGAAAATTAATTGACATTTAGAAAAGATGGAAACAATTTGGAAAATGAGAGGATTCCCTTCTTTCGATGAAGCTGCAAGCAGGGAAAGCTGAGAGAACAATGATTTCCAACAGAGCAATGATGAGATGGTAGAGCTGCCTAGCAGAGCACACAGGCACTATTTCCCAGAAAGAGTTCTGTGTAATAAATGGAATTTATCATCTGTACTTTCAAAAGAAATCACAAGTTCCCATTGTCCCTTGCATTTCAATTGAGTTTAAATTTCAAAATGACTTTTTCATTTAAATTTGAAATTTGAATGAATGTATATTTCGAGTAATTTTTTGAGTCCAATAAAAATGGATGTAAGTCTTAAGTCTCATTTGAAAGTCTAAAACAGAATTGTAATTAGACTCTTATCTCAGCAGTAAGCCAGTACTCAGTACTTACAAACTTATAGACAGTCTTCATGGCAGGGTTAGCCTTGGTCTTTACTGTGTTTAAAATGGCTCCACTTCCTTTCTGTAATTATAGTAACAAGGGAAGAAATGTTATCAAAGCTCTTTAAAGCAAACAGCAATCTAAAATCCACCATTCTTAACTTAAAATAACAGAGCATTAACTATCCTTATTAGCAGAGTTGAGTATGAAAAGGTCAGAGTTAAAGAAAAAGATCCAAGGAAAAGCACGCTGAATGTGGCTTTGGTTTGGCCCAGATCTGTTTAATACAGCACTTGTCCAAGGGTGCTTCCCAAGAGCCCTTGTCTTACACATCTCACAAACTGTGTCCTGTGCTTCCACTCACCTCAGGGGTGTCCTGCACATTCCACTAAAATCCTACCCAAGTTTAAGACACAAGTCTTAATGTCTGAGCCAGAGACTCTGCCTCAGGACAGTCTGTATGTTCAGTCTGAACAGGGGAGATCTGTTTTTACTTTGCACTTTTCCTTTCTCTCATCCCACAGTCCTGTTTATCACACACATGGTGCCCTTTTAAGATACAAGTAGTTGATCAAGGGATAAACTGAAGGAAAATGAAATCTAACTCCAGTCACAAACGTTAATTCTAGAACAGTTGAATTTCCTGTGATGAATATCATCAAAGTGATGAGCTAGTGATACATCAACTGCAATGATCTGTTCATCTGGTTGGTGTTTCACACCTCTGCCACACCCCATAGACTAGTGCTGTACAGCACCTTACTGAGAAACACAGCAGAAGGGCAAAATCCAAGGAATTAAACCCTGGCTAATGTTATATTTCCTTCTTTCAATGCAAAATTACATTTCCAGAGATCTAATTTGATTATATGCAATCAGATGTAAACAGCTTTAAAGATTTACTGTCTCTGTCATTACACGAAAAGCTCCAGGGTGTCTGGCAGGATCTCGTGTGCTTACCCTCACTGTGGACAGCCACTGGTGGTACAGTTTGTCGCTACCTACAGAGAACCAAACACACAAACAAGCAAATTGTAACCCTCTGCTGAATAGAAAACAAGCTCAAAATGTGAAGTGTTGGCATTTAGTGGTTCTGGAGCCTGGACAGAACAGGACAGTCAGCCTTTTCTTTCAGGAGAAAACAAAATTGATGAGAGATTTACACTTTCCTGTTTTCTCTATGTTGTCTCAGACATTTGAGAACATAGATGTTTTCAAGTACACTAAAAGAAATCTGAGGTGATTCTGGGTAAAGCCAAGATTTTTCCTCCAATGCAAGAACTCTTTTAATTGTACTTTATCAAGTGGTAACGTTGAGGTTTTTTTAAGACTGAACAGGCATTACTCAGACTACAATATATTATTCAAAGCTCTTGACAGAGGAAAGAACAAAAATTTAAGACATTTCAGCCTGCCAGAATCACTAAGCCTCAGTTATTTATCTAGCAGCAAAGACCAATTACATCATGATAACCTACAAATGGCAAGACAACAAAAGTCTCTGAAATTACCTTAAAATCTTTCTTACCTGCATATTCTCCCATATTTATCTCCTCTTCAAACACATCACTGAAGCCCTCCCCAGAGTTCAGCAGATCCAGACGCCCATCAATGAACTGCACCAGCATTAAAAGACAGAAACACATCAACTATCCCATTCTTCATCTTTTCAGAAAGATTTTATCCTTCATTAGCTGGAATAACCTCAATGTTTGCATCGGGTAGGGACTCAAAATAGAATGAAAATACCACCCAAACTGGCACAATGTAGACCATTGCCCAAAGGTGTGTGGCTCTGCTAAAAAACAGCATTCATGTTTGGCAACACATACATGTTTTCAGCTGCCCTAAAGCAGTAGTTCTATGTTCAACAGTAATATGCTTCCTGGACAAAATTTACAGGAGGTATCTTGGGTCTAGGTATGCTCAGATTAGAAAAACCCTTGAGCTCAAGAGTCAGTCAGTGGGAAACCCACCCACCTCTCAAAACACAGAAAGCTGCAGCACCCGAGTCTGAGAGAAGCCAGCAAGCAGGAATCGAGGTGCTGCACCACAGGACCAAGGGATACAGAAACAGCCCCCAGACGCCACCTGGACTGTTCCAGAACCTGCTTCCCCAGGGAGCCCTGGAGGCAGTACCTGCTTGAAGAGCTGCAGCTGGATGGCGTTCTGCAGGAACTGCCTCATCACAGACGAGCGGTGGGACACGAACGCTTCTTCGCAGAAAGTGATGGGCTCGCCCTGGGGAGTTCAGAGCAGCACACACTCACACCAACAGCCTTCACCGAGCCCCTCTGAGCCCCCTGCCCACACCTGACCTTCTGCCCTGCCAAAGTAACAGGTAAGGAACACGGGCCTTACCTAGCATTGAGCAAGCTGTACTCTATTTGCAGGTCCCAACCACAGCATGGAAAAACAGGCTGGAAAATTGCAGATCATCAAAATAAACCAATGTGGCTTTACACACATTCTGCTAAAGCTGAAGAACTTCCATCATTCAAAAAGCTACTATTACTTACTGTCCCCAAAATATGACACACAGTCATGTGAATTCTGTGTATTCTGCTTATCTGCCTCAGCAGAGCCAGCACAAACAGGTCACAAATGTCCACTCTGTTCTCTCCACAGCTCTGCAAAACTCATATTGGAGGAGTGGAATTTCCCTTTTTCGCAACCTTGTTGGCAAAAGACAGAAATTGTTTTGCAGCTCTACTTTTATCTGCTTTTAATGAGTTTTGGAGATGCTGAAGTCTGCCATAAGGGCACCAATTTCTTCCACACTTATACAAATACACAACACAGCAAGCAAATATATTTATTGAATTAAAAACAAGTAACAAAGAAAGAATAAATTATACTGATGTATAATTATTGTAGATGCTCATACTAAAATATATTTGGACTCTTCATCTGTTGAATATTCAAAATTAACATTAGATAGCAAAAAGTCTTAAAGCACTCCCTTTAAAAGGATGATACAATTCTATTTCTGAAAGCTTTAAATTAGTAATCTCATTTGCCACTGGCTGTGTAAAATCAAGACAACAGGGCTGCTAAAATGACTGAGGACAAGGATCAATTGCAAGTGTCTGTTTAAGCACAGGATGGCTCTTCTTGACAGAGGGAAGAAGTCACTTGTTTAGGAGAGTTTCTGTCACCCCTTGCTTGAGCCAGTGAATTTCCATGGATTTGGAAAAAAAAAAGCTGGTTTCTTACGTGATAGTTACAGTTTCATGGAAATTTATTTAAAAAATAATAACCTGTGATTTATTTTAAAAAGAATTATTTATTATTTAATAAGTAATAATTTGATTTACTCTTTCTACAGAGAAAGCCAAAATCACTACATGCTTTCCAGGCAAGAAGCATGAGTGTGAAAAAACCACTTTTTTCTTCTTCACTGTGGCTTTGCTCTCATCAGAATAAAGAATTATGAGACACTTCATTATGAAATAAACAAAGAGAAAATGTTTGGAAAAGCAGCTCTGGCCGGGATGTGCGTGTATATAAGACAATGGTGACAGTGTCCAGGACACACATGACAAAGGTTCTGGCTCCAAAGCCAAGGTGTGCCCTGTCTGAAAGGTTTTACTGCATTTAAGTGACTAACAGCTGTGACCTACTTGACCAGCATGAAAAAGGCTTGCCCATTAACCTCAGAAACTGGAATGTAACAAAGGATCCCTGAAAAATATTTTATCCATGTCAGAGAAATCTGAGTGAAAAGAGCTGGGAGGAACGGGTAAAGGGAAATGCAGATTAGTTCACCAGCACAGACGTTCACCCAAGGAAGGTTCAGCTTTTGTTTAATCCTCACTTTAAAAACCCTTCCAAGGAAACAAGCAGCCCTTCCCATCACCTCCAAGAATGTGAAATCTCCCCCACGGCCAGAGCAGAGCGTGGACACCGTGGGATGAGCTCAGCCCTGCCAAGGGCAGGTGCCTGTGCCCTGCTGCACCTCCAGCAGCTCCTCCTGCGCCCCAGCAACAACACCCTGCAGCTGGGGCACCAGCAGTGGCAGCCATTTCCTTCCCAAAGTACTAATGATTGAGTTTATTCATTAGCTTGATTAGACCTTTTGACTTCTTAAGAGACAATTCCGGCTCAACGGCTGCTGGATGACAGAAAAAACTTTAACCACTGAGGTCAAGCGTGAGCTTTGCAGCTCAGAATGCATTAGTGCCTTCCACCCTCGCTGACCTCCCCGAGGTGCACACACTGTTCCACCCCCAGCCACAGCTTCAGCACAAAAAGACAAGCTGGACAATAAAACCATTTTCCTGACAGATCTGGTTAACTGTAAATTATAAAGCTAATCAGCCCTGCTTTTACTGACAAATGACATTATACACGAGGGGACACCGGCAGAACTGCAGATATGGTGTGAAATGAATGGTCTTGTTTGCAAGTGAAACAATTCAAATAACTTGTCCTGAAAAACTCATCAACTCCTCAACTTGCTGGTTCCAACAATTAAAATTTAGGCCTTGATTCATTAACACCTTACATGTCCAGTAATCCCCTTTCCAGTTGTAAATGCCTAACAGAGGCTAAAATATTGCACTACAAAGTCTCAGAATGTGTGCACAATATGACTCGATGAGGAATCTGACTTGATCTGTAATGTTACAGATAATTCACATCTATTTCAAGATCGGATCACAGAATTATTTTTATTACAAAAATGTACACATTTAATGTGCGATCTTAACACAAGAGAAAAAACTAAAATATAAGATTAAGATTCCCAGATGCACTGAAAATATAGGTGCTTTTTCTTTATGTCTTTGCAAATCTCCCTTTATATGACTATTTTATATTCATCTGGCATAATGAAGCTCATCAGGGCAGTGCTGCATCTCATGACCCCTGAAAAAACGGAAAAGTTTCAGCCCATATCTGATCTGCTGCCAGACCTATTTCTAAATTGGAATTCTGTTCCATTCTAAAATAATGCTTAAAACTACTTAAGGCAGCAACTGGAAAACAAAAGGAGCCTAGAACTTATTTCAGACTGTTCTAGAGTTTCAGGAAACCTGCTGTTTTATTTTAAGAAGCCATAATACAAATTAAAAGATAAAGCCCAGTTTTGTTTAGTTACACTGTAAAAAATTTCACCATGATCCCTCATATTTTAAGGAAATCACTCTTCCTCAGCTCGCTAGTTATGGCAGAACTTTCAGAGTGAGTGTAAAGGACTAAAATGCGTGGAACAGAAGACAGCTCAGATCAGAGAAGTACACAGCAAACCAAGGAGATGCAAGCCAGTCATGTATCACCCATTTGTTAGCACCTGATGTTGCAAATAACCACATCCTGTACTGACAAGGGTTAAAGCCAGGAGGGATATTCTAGGACTCATCAGCCTTAACTCCATCCAGAATGATAAAGCAAGGCAGGAGGATGATCTGCATATATGTGTGTCTGTGTCAGGTACAGCAGCAACCAAAGGCAAGGCACTGCTCTGCAGACCTTTCCAGAACTGTGACTGCAGTGTCAGGGAAAGATTAGCTCATCACAGCTGAAGAAGGATCATCAGCCAGCCAGCAGGATTCCATAAAGAAAACCTGAAATTGGTGACAGACACCTGATAGGACATTGGCTCATTCAGCCTGCAATTGCACTGACAATAACCTCCCATAACCAGTCCATACGTTCAGCACAAGAGAGTTCTTTGCATCCACCTCAGTCATAATGGGATCCAGAAACAGAGATCAAACTCTCTGCATTAAGCGAATGATACCAGAGCTTTATTAGCATCTCAAGATGCAGCTCAGGAACAAAGGAATCACATGTTCAGAGATTTGACCACACGCTTTCTAAAGCAAACTACATTCAGGCTCTGTTCAAAAAGAGATTACTGGTGCTACTGATAAATGATTATTGCCAAGTGTAATCTTGAGAAGCATTTTAAAGCCATGTATTACGAATGCAGACTGCACTGCCCAAACACCCAGTGTCTCACCTAAGAGCTCAGCTCCATCACCAGCCTGATTTCAGACTTTTTTTCTGGTTCCTCACTACAGGGTACAGCCTCTGGTAGAGACACAGCAAAAGGGCACAAAACCAACTCCAAATAAAAGATGTAACTGTCAAAAAAAGTGTAACCACAGAAAACTTCCATGACAGAGCAATGGTTTTGCTTCTTCTTTCAAACTCTGTTAGTTCATCAGGATACCTGACATTTTCATGTCAGACCAAGCAGAATGACACACCCACAACTAATGAAAGAACTTCACTGTAATGGAGCCAGTCAGCTTTCCTAGTGTTTATATGGCTAACTCCAGCCATTGCATGCCCTGATTTCACCACCTACAGCAGCCAGACACTTCCTATCCCTAAGCAACTGCAACAGCTTCCTAGGTGGAACTCAAGCAACAAGCCTGGCACATGAAGTGCAAAGAAGCCAGCAAGAAAGCATTAAGAGCTGGGAAGAAAAAGAAAGGGGAAAAAAAATCACCATTTCACAGATCAAGAATAGAGGCATGAAAATAATAAGTAACTTGTACACGGTCACAAAAGTCTCTGGCAGAGCCAGGGAAAAGAACCGAAATTTCTTTAATCCCTGCTCAGTCCCTTAAATACAAGGCTATTCTTCCTCTTCCTACTTGATATTGTGTCAATGCAGGAGTGTAGGTGTTGAAAGACTAACAAAAGGAAAGTAATAGTATGGTATTATGAGCTGAGAAACCTAATCTTTATCAGATACAGCAAATCTCTATGATGCTGCCTGCACTGGGAACTCTCTCTTTGTCCTGAATATGCTTTAAATTACTGGTATAATGTGTACTGGATATTGTTCCACTCTTATATTTATTCCACAAAAACCCCTGTGGCCCGCATGCGATTTTATCATTAGCTGGCAAGGTAATTTCAGGGCCTGGTTCTGCAATCATTCCATGAGCAATGCTCTCATTGAAGCTAGGACGTTCAGCATGCAAAGCAGCTGCCAATTCAGGGTCCCTGCAATGAAAAGGCCTTTTTCTATTTTAACTATTGTGGAATATTAGTGACAATACAGAAGAGTAGAAAAATTGCAGTGCAATTCTTTATATGAGTTATTTCATACTATGATAAAATATAAAAGTGTGCTTGGAAAAACAATCTACACAAAGTATTGCCTAGCAGATAAACCACGAGCTATTTTTGCTTCATTTATTAACATTCAATAGAATACAAAGTATTTTCTTAAAATAGGAAAAAAAAATCTCTGCAGAAGTAACAAATCACTTGGCTGAGATTTACAAATGACCAACATGCCTCAAGATCACAAATGTTAATATTTTGTTTCATTTTGATTTCTTAGATACATGTAAAAAGTCCAAATTCATCCAAATCAATGAGCTTTCCAGATAAATATAGTGAAAATATGTTTTTGCGCATGATGTAAATGACTCCTTTGTCTCAAGATCCCCAAAACATATTCAATAAACAGCTATTTTAAAGAGCAAGATATTTTACTATAAGATTTAGATGCTGATGGAGATGCAGAAGGAGAACAAGCTGTTTTTAACTTCAGTAAAGCAGTGTGAGAGAAGCCTTAGTCATGAAGAGAGGTCATAAAATCCCACTCTCTTAGCTAAGTAACAAACCCCCTGACTCTATAAATAAAATGGATATAACGGAATGAAACTTGAATTTTGCACTGAGGTACACACACCCAAACTCTGGCAGATGCACTGACGTACACGGTGTAAGAACATGGCCTGCATGGCCTCCTCCTTCCCAGAGTAACCGGCAAAGGAAACGGCACAGCAGAACTCCCTGAGGGTGGATCTGTCCTCGTGTTATGCCACTCAGTAACTTGGGCAGGGAGCCTCAGCTATTGCCATGGAAAAACACAGCCAGGAAAGACTCACCTTAGAGCAGGTCCAGTCCCCTGAGAGAGGTTAGCAAGGGCCCTGGATTAGGAACTCTGGGAAAAGGTTCCATTCCCTCCTGCCCAAGCCACGCACAGGTGTGTGCTCACTAATATTTACCACTGAGGTGAGACTCAGTAACTTTGGTCACTACACTCTTAGAGGTGCCACAGCATGCACTCCTGGGGACAGCTGCAACCTGCCACTCCAAAGCCACTCGCATTTGTACTGCTTGTCCCAGAGCACGTCTGGTCTGTGTCTGCCCAGGCACTCCAGGGAGAGACCGGAGCCATCAGGACACAATTGCTCAAGATGCCTTCCGAAGGGATGGAGCAGAGCAAAGGAAAGCATTTCCCTTTTCAAATAAATGAGAACTTTTCGCTCTCCTTTTACCATTTTCTCACCCACTGTCAGAAAGAGGCACAGATTTTGCCTCATGAGAAGGCAAGACACAAAAAACACCACATCAGTATAATCACC
Source organism: Phainopepla nitens (assembly GCA_013400175.1). Lineage (NCBI taxonomy): Eukaryota > Metazoa > Chordata > Aves > Passeriformes > Bombycillidae > Phainopepla > Phainopepla nitens. The sequence goes on along the minus strand of VXBQ01014082.1, from coordinate 60,190 downwards.
AAAGCTGCTGCTCTTCTATCACTTTCATCAGAGCTCCTCGATCACTACAAGACCCATCTCACAATAGGCTGAGGATCCAGACATATTAGAAAGTATCATTTTTATATGTTAGGTTTGATTTCATTTTCCCAGGCTCTCCTGTACAACATCTCACAGCTTGCAGTTCTTATTTAAATCCTTTAAAAAATAGAAAAAGAATAAAAAAAAGAAACCTTGCCTCTTGAGAGCGTGGGAATGCTGTGTCTTCCAAGCAGTTAGTGCCAAATCTGTGATGTGCCTCAGTCCCCCAATTCCAGCCCGCTACATTCATAAACAGGAAGTTGCATCCAGTGTGAGGACAGAAGAGGAAGCAGATTTTGCTTTCTCCGCTCTCCTCACACGTTTTGCCCTGTCCATGAATCGTCGTGCATTCCTGCAAACGCAGGGCTCACGCGGTCTGCAGCGAGTGGAATCACGTCCGGTTCGGCCACATGGCTCCTCCCAACTCCCGTCCTATACCAACACATTTCTGACATGGAAACCACGCAGAATTCCCAACTCCTTTGTGAGGGGGAAAGGCCATCTAATTAGAGCCCATGTGCAGGGAAGCATCTGGCTGGGAGCAGCGGTGCGGCGGCTCCCGGAGTTGTCGTGGAGACCGGGCAGGAGCGCCCGGAGCTGGCTGGCCGGGGCACGGGGCCAGCTGCACGGCCGCGTGCTCTGGCAGCGAGCAGATGGGCAGGGAGAGCCGCACTCGGCTCCCCCCCGGACACACACGCCCTCAGAGAGCAGCTGCAGCTCGTACAAGTCCTTCTCATCGGCCCCGAACCTCCGGCTTGAGCGAGGAAACGCGGCTCAACCTGCCAACGTCTCCACCGCCGGAGTCCACGTGCGGTGCATCCGTCCGGTTTATGTAACGATGATGCGTAGCAGCAACAACTGACAAAACATGATGCAAATATTTAAAAAAATACTCATTTTGATGCTTTCTTTTGGCATTCAGTTGAAACGGCATTCTTGGAAAAATGCACAGGAATTTCTGTGATTCACACAGTGCATGATTCCATCTTGGCTGAGGAAGTTTGATGCTATTTCAATTATTAATAAAGTAAAACAAATGTTCCCCTACAAATCACATGTTCAGAGATATAATAATAAAAGAATTGTTAATAATGATGTTTCTTATTGCAATGACCTCAGAGCTTGGAGACCCTATTTTCAGTTAATAATTTTCAGTTACATGAATACATGTTTTTTGTTCCAAATTCCTTTTCTAACTCAAAGGCTCCTGTTCACATTAGCTCAGCAGCCTGCTAAGAGCATCTTCAAGGGAAACGGAGTTGACTAAAATAAACCAAATCTCATCACTTTGGCTGGAAAGCCCATTCATTCACACAGGCACTGCCCATGCCTTGCAGGAGGCATACCATCTTCTACTCATTTTAGAAGATGAATTTTCCAGGAAAACATTTTTTCTTGCCTCAAACTCCCTCAGAAAGATGCCCAGCTTGTGAGTGCAGCCGCCTGCAGGCTCGGAGAATCCTGCAGCCCAATACTCCCGTTCCACAAGGCGGAGCGCTCCCAGGAATCCTTGCCAGCACCGTGGCTGCCGGGAATGCTCACAGCAGGCACTGCCTGAGGGAACTTCAGCAATGCTGCTGCTGAGGAAAGAGCTCCTGTGGACATGAGTACAACGCTGGGACCCAGCGCACGTGCAAGGTGTGACAGGGCTGCCTCAGCAGCACAGCCAATAACCAACAGTGCTCTAAATTTCCCAAAGTCTACACTAGATATTGACCAGGAATTGCTACGGCTCAGAATCACCCTCAGCACTTCATTAGCACAGTTACTGCCTGCTCCATTGATCACTACAAGTGTATTTTTCCATGTTTCATTTTAGCAGTACTAAATTACATTGCTTCGAACACAGAAGTTGCTCATTTAAAGAAGGGAACTTGCCTAACGGTGCTCTTAGTTCTGCTATTGCTATATTTGACATGCAACAGCAATTTCAGCTCATTTTTCAGGATTAAACAAAATACTCAGAAACTTTTAAAAACATTTTCATCACATACAAACTGCCTCCCCCCATCCCAGATCACATCCAACTTGATTAAACATTAAATTTGCAGCTGCCTATCTTTCCACCCTCTATAAATACTCGCACAGGTTCAAACCAGTTCCACAGGTGCTAAAGAGTTAATGCTTGGTGCTGTGGTCACTGGAAATCAGCAGTTCGGGTAAGCAATATTGCTGTCACACACACAACGCTTTGCAGGTGTGGGCAATAATTAAAGGTTTCAGCACATCTACCTGGGTGAAGTATTTTTACCTCCTATTCTGAGGAGGAAGCCCTCTCTGTGGAGAGCAGAAGAGCTCATTAATGAGGCTAATTAGGTGTAAAGGGGGTAGAGTCTGGCATCAGCTGCAGCTTATAGAAGCTAATCATTAAGCTCTGTAATCTCTACCCCAGAACAGCAGATGATCATGTTCCTAGGTGACTGATGTTGCTAAGAAAATTTCCAGCACCTGAGTACTTGACCAAATACTTTTTGGTGAGACTAAAAACTCCCTTAACCCTCTATGTGCCAGACAGCACAGTGGATATCATTTCTTCACTGATCAATTTTCTAACAATGAATATCCAATGAGATTCAAACTTGGCATGAGGCCTTTAATGTGATTTATTTCAGAATTAAAAAAACAAAAAAATCAATGCCACCAACAGCTTCTGGAAAGGAAGGGCACAACATAAGGGCTGATAAAGCAACATGAAAGAATAACACAGATAGGAGCAGTAATGCTTACAAAAGAGTGACCACACATATCTCCTGAAGGTTTGTGAGTTCTCTATGCAATTTCTTTGCATAGAGTACTGAGGGTAGTTACAATACCACAGGGATGAAAGCCTTGTTAATAAATATGTAAAATAAGGATTTCATTGTACTCACCTAATTTGAAATGAGAAAAAGGACATAATTTCCATGGAGAGAGAATACATGGAAGCAGAGCTCAATCTGGAACTTGTTTCGTAAAATGAATTGCAAAAATAGCAAACTATTGCAGCACCTCAACGGGAATTTTTGAGTTCATCAGGCAGAACAGACCCTTTACTGGCAACCTGCTACTGTACCTTTTTTCCTCCAACTAAGCAGCAGATTTGAATCAAAAATTTTTAAGATTCAATTCTATTTCAACAAGAAATAGAATATTTGTTATCTCCATGTTACCTGTGGACTTGGGGATGCACAGACTAAATAACAGAAGTTGCTCAGAAGTGCCACTGGCTCTTGTTACCATCAGGATATGGATGAGCCACACTGGTAATCCAAGAGTTCTCTGCATCAACAGAGCATCAACAGAAAAAATATCTCCAACCATAACTAGCACCTTGTCCTACAATATGGATGTCAGATGAACTGGATGATAAAACTGCTTTGTAGCCAGCATTCCATTGTATTTACTAATTCTGCAGAAATGCTATAAAGAAATGCTATAAAGACCAAATCCCATTAGGCAATCGAGGTTTTTACAAATGCCCTGAGCTCAGCCCCCTGCCTGTGCTTCAGCTTCCCCTTGCTCTAGCACAACACACAAGGAGTTTTTGGACAGATCCAGAAGTGGTCACTGAAGGGGGTGTTTTTGCACATCAAACAAATCTGAGCCAAGGCTTCTCCCCAGTATCTCTCCAAGTTCCCCCAAACCAATACAAGCTTCCTCAGCATCACTTGATCAACTGCTTGGCAGGATTACTGCCTATCTACACAGAACACTCCTTGTTTCTTTTGAACATTTGCTGCTACAAACCCCACTTGACTGTCTGTGGTTCCTTATCCTGGAAGAAACAATGAGGAGTCACTCCTGATCTTCCTCCTTTAAACTGTCAGTGAGAGCTTTCCCTATAAACAATGCCACAAAATTGACTGATATTCACAGTACCCTGGTATTCAAATAAGCACTGGACAGTCTGTGGGGAAAACGTGCAGTGATGTCTGTAAGCAAGAGGTAAGTGTGGTCAGCAGATGGGTAACTGCATACAAGTGTCTGAATTAACCAGAGGGAAGGGCAAACCAGAACTACATTGCATTTTCATCAACAGTAACAACCTTTTTCTTCCCTGAAGTCTAACTCCCCACCATGATCAGATATGTGACAAAAGCTGGTCTGCAGAGACAGCAAACTGTCCAGAGGAGTGATTCCAAGATGTGGCACTATTTCTGTGCTGCCTTCCTGTTCCTGAGACATGCTCCATTGTTCCTTAGCCATGCACACCCTTCATTTCAGTAATTAGCTGTCAGCACGGCCCGACAGCAACTTGGTATTTTCTGCTCAAATTGTATTAATGAAATGCAATCCACTAAATGTCCTGGATGCACATCTGTAATTGTGTTACATGGAGAGGCTGGGGATGGGGGCAGACTGCAGCTTCTAAACAGGGCACTGTGATCAAGCACATTAATCTGTTTTTTCTTAGAGATTTGACAACCAATTAATACTACAGGGCTTCCTATACAGCAGTAAGAACGAGTGATCCAACATCCAACAGGATAAGCTGTGCCTACCATTTGTGAACACAACATCCTTAAAGGCAGACACAAGAACTACAGGTTGCAGCATTGCAAAAGGCCTTTTTGTATTTAAAGATTCAGCATCTGTATGTTGAAACCTAAATGTACAACACTCAGTGTATATACCACAATAAGGAAAATCAAATAAACCCCAAGATTCTTATCAAACATGTAAGTTTTTGATGTTCTTGAAGATTCAATTGATGAGCCCTTGTAAACCGATCCTTGTCAGTCAGACACTGCACCATTTTCTGTTTCATGTTCTCCCTCACCAAAGACTCTTCCAAAGAACAGGGCTTGGACAAGATAAAAAAGAAGAAACAAGAAAAACACATAATAAAGATATCCTGTGGGTATAATAATCTTTGGGAAACTTTCATGTCAGTTCTGACTGCAAAATTGCTATTAACATTTAATTAAAATTGAGCACAATAAGCTATGACAAGATAATGGCTGGGAAACGTGGCTTTAGGGCAGAGTGAGGATATCTGGAACTCCGGCTGGATGTGATGCTTTATTTTTGGTTACATTTGGCAACTACTGAGATTTCTGAAACACAGCTTAATTATAATGATCTACAGAAATTCACAGAAGAGAAAAGAGCAGCACTGCATTTCAGTTACCTCAGGATCTGTAACATATGTCAAATAAATCAGAGATTTTTAGGACCCCAGTACCACCTAACCCTTAATTTCATTAATGTTCACACCCACACCAAAGAACACTCTTTTTCAACTAAAAAGCCCCTGCAAGCCCCTCCCAAACAATTTAATATTTTGTTACTTATCCATAAATAAAACTATTAATTTTCCTCTCAGAGGCAGGAATTCTTTGAATATCATTTCCCTCCATAGCTGAAGGCAACAAGCACACAGACCTGAAGCAGAAATAGTCAAAAGCTTTGGGAATGACCCTGACTCAGGGAAATCAATCGTCCTCTACTGGAGACAGCTTCACTGCTCACCCTGAAAAGTCTTGTAAGAGAGCTGGACTGCAATTCATTGAACATGTAAAGGAGAGCATGTGACCGAGTGACATTTGGAAGAGAACACACACTCTGTTACCTTAAAATCTCCAAATGAGGGGGCACATATGGATGTTCTTAAGTCAAGCAGTCTTCCTCGTGCAGTGGAAGCCACTGCTCCAGAACAAAACCTATTTAGAGTTTGGTGGATACATTTGGGGGAAATATCGAAATACTTGTTACAACTAAAAATGCTCCTTTAAGCATGAAGTCCCTCGGTTGGCCTCAGTCTCAGTAACAAATAACTTACCAGCCCCCTCCCTTGCTGTAAATGCTGTTAGGTGCTGTTAATCCCAGGTACTCCTCTGACCAAGTGTAAACAGCAGAGCCAAACAGCACCATGCCTGTCCTTCAGCACAGCCTGGAGCTCCTCTGGTTTTACTGCCACACACACAGCACCAGCCAGCACTCCTCCAGTGCTGGGCAAGAAATTCAGGTGAGCAACAGCACTCCCACTCTTGACTGCTTTCAAGTAAAATATTCTCATGTGTCATAAGATGGCATCTTTACATAGAAATGCTCTTTATTTTCCACATATTCTTGAGAATATGTTGAGAATATGTAATAAATTACTGGTTGCCAAATGGGGGATGAGCTTTATCCATACAAGTACAGACAGATCCTAAGGAAAGGCAAACTAATCACATATATAATCCTCACAAATTGCTTTCATTTTCACCATTAATCCTCTCTAAGAAAAAATGTTCTGGACGTACAGGATTTAACTACTGCTTGGAGAGCTTCACCTAAATAATTCTTTGATATATTTTTCTTTACATTGAGCTCCAGGAGTAAGCAAAGTACATATATAATCTACAGCTTTTAAAGGGCACTTGAAGCAAACTCTTGGCACCTTCATTTCCACAGTACTTCTAAGAATCCTGTATTAGTTACTAGCTCTGAGTAACACTTGATGCCAAATTAATGTAATACATCAAAATAATGTAATGTCAATAACAACTTTAACACTTTAGGAATCAACAACAAATATTTATGGTATATATTTAACAGGCAAACAGTTACATGAGCTTTACATGAGCTCTACTATAAAATTTCATATTATATGAATCACTAACCTAAATACTGCATCAGGAATTGTTCAAAAGACAGCTACACTTGGACACAAGAATAACCTTTAAGGAGTTAAAATGTCCTCAACTACAAGTCAAGTTGAAACTTATTTAATTAGGTTCTGTATTTGAAAAAAATGAAATAAATTCTTTCATTAACTAAACCAAACTCCCTTAAAGGCAACAATATGTTCCCTCTCTGTCAGGACAGAGCGTAATGAAATCTTTATTTTAATTGGGGTTAGCTAAGGGGCCATTTGGCTTCAGATGCTTTGTTTATCAGCCCTAAGCTTTGCAGCTTAGCCAGGACTTGAAATATTTTACTACAAAATTATTTCATTTAAAAAAATAAAAGAATCCCACATATATACATACACACACACACTCTTGCAAGGAGTATTTCACAGAGATAATTTTAAATGTGCATTTTCAGAACTGGGAGTCCAGGTGCAGGCCGGATTTCCTGTGGCACTCCTGGCCGCAGATCTCCTGCGCACACGCGGGTCCCGCTGGGCTCTGCCCCGGCCCCCAGCAGGGGCAGCTGCGCACAGGGCTCGGGGCGGGGCCCGGAGTGCCCTGAGCCTGCCGACAGAACCTCCCTTTGGGCAGCGTCTCGAACTTTCATACGCGAGCCTTGGACCTGAAAAGCTTACGGTCGATCACTTCAATTTTAAGACAAAGCAAATGAATTCTTAGTTGGTAGATGATACCTTTTTCCTGTAATAAACTAATTTACAAATCTCAGACATCTCCAGTAATACAGTTACTGAAAATCCTGTGAGAATAGCTATAAAAGGAAGCAATAGTGTACAGGAACTCTGCAAAATCACAGCACCAGTTCACTCCAAAGTGCAGCAAAAATAATCCAGAAAAATTTCTTGTGCTATTGTTAGGATCAAGCTTAGGCTGCATTTTGGACCTAGTCCTTATTAAAGCTCCAAGCATTGGAAGTGTTCCTAAAGCCAAAAAGAAACGAAAAGAAGAAGAAATAAAGAAAACTCCAAGCCTAATTTCCACAAATGAAATACATCTAATGATGTTTTCATACTGTTTTCTCCTGGATCACTGAAATATGATGAGTCAGATCCCCTTTTTTTTCCCCTTCATAATTATAAACCCGATATAATTTGTAATTGTCTTCTGGAAGCCACTGGTGTTGCTGACAGTTCTATACATATCACATAACACAGCACACCACAGACATTATTTTAGCTAAAAACTATGCCAACAGTAGGTATTAATTCCAGTTTAAGAATTTGGTTATATGTTAAAACCAAACCTTATTCTATGTTTTGTCATCCGAAACAAAAGCATTGCTACTGACTCTGGAAGAATAAAGCTTATTTCAAACTAAACATTGAGATTTGTGCTTCACAATGCGATTTGTGCTTTATGCTACCTGAAAGAAAATATAGCAATTCTAAATTAAATATATTATTCATATATAGTTTTTAATTTCTTCTCTAGACAGCTTTGTGCTTATCTGCTCTGTACTGTTTTCTCATGAGAACTATAACAAATGAGCTGCTTCTGCAACTTCACAGCAGGTATTTTGATTTGAGAGTAATCACAGTTTTCTCTACAATCTTTATACAATTTATGTCCTGATCATCTAACAAATAAGTAAAAGATTTAAATTGACATCAATATGTATACCTTTCTCTAACAGTGCAAACTAATTATATATCTCTAAATGAGAAAAATGTTTATTAAAAAAAAATCTAGTGAATATACCAACTATTGAGTTCAAAGCAAAGACACCACATGTGTCTAAATAAATATCAAGGAAGTGTCAGAGGTAAATGAGGAGAGACCAGGTGAAATGTGTGTGATGTGTTAATTGTATGCAAAAAAAATAATAGAGCAAGACAGAGAAGCTGAACTTCCAATTATCATAATGGTATCTACTTCACAACACATTTTCAAACTTGAAAGAGACATTTTAAACCATAGGAATTCTGAGCAGAATACCTCCAGCTGTGCTCTGCATAAATCTTGCACGCTGTACATACACAGTTTATTTAAATACCAAGTAAAGTTATGACTTACAAAATGCATATTTCAGTCACAATAGAATATCTGTCATTGCCAGAGCTGCTACTCACTGAATGAAAGGCTCAGAAAACAATGAATTAAATTAGAAAAAGATAAGAAAGGACAATGTTTTCATCTGACATTTTACCAGAGTGAAGTAGCGGGTGTTTTAAAGAACAATGTACTTATCAGCCCTCTGCAGAGTTTACATTTTTGTGTTCCCCAAAACAGAGTCAAGAAGAAAAAAGTGGTCCTTAGTGTGAAGCGAAGTTTTGCCTACACAGTATTTTGGCCATGAGTGAGAATTTGTCTTTCACTGATGCCTTCCCACAGCAAAATCAGGGCTCTGTGAAGAGCAGTTGCCCAGCTCTCCGAAGCCAGGCGAGAGCCCAAGCAGCCAGGGGCCTTGGTCCCCTCTGTGTTTGCCAGTGCACACGTGGGGCTCCCTGAGCCCCAGGCAGTGTCAGAATCTCCCACACTCCACTCCCTGTCCTGGCTCAGGAGCAGAGGGCTCCTTCTGCCTTCACCCCCACTGCACTCCAGTGCTGTAGGAGCTCTATCACCCAGCTATGCAAATCGTTACAGCTAATTGGGATTTTCTGCCTTTCACCTGCCTCCTTTGGTGCCACACCAGCACAAACTGTACACTCCATTCATACACAATACACACTGTGAAAGCCCAGAGTGGCATGACTTCTCTATTATGTTTCTATTTAAATATTTTAATTTTTATCATAATTTCATCAATTTTATCTGCCACTGAAGGCTACTTTACAATTCCAAATCCCAAAATCTCTTCCACCATCTTCTGCCAACAGCAGTGATACCTTCTCTTCAGCTGTACAGCTGCTCACACTACAGAGAAGGTTCAATTCACTCCTTGCCTACCTGCCTGAAAGGTCCTTGGGGTAGGGTTTTTCATAGGTTTATGTATGTTGGTTCTTTTCCTAATACCAGATACAACAGCTCATTTGAAAAAAGACACAGTCACTGAGTGCCTCACACAGAAGCTGAATTCAAGGGTGATGTTATTTTCTGTTTGGTGCTTGTTTACATGCCTTGTTGTTCCCCTGCGCTTTATTAGTTCAGGAAATATCTCCAAGTTCTGCTGCATGGAGGCATTTGCACAAGGCAGTGCACTCACAATTAGAACTGAAGTATCAGGAGACAATGCAGTGAAAACACAGGCAAGAGTCAGCCTAAAACAAACAACCAAAGGCTTGAAACAAATTGAGAAGCAAAAACAAGTGCATCAAATAGCAGAAAGCCAGAATGAGGTGTGAGAGGCACAGCCCAGTAAGTGAATATCCAAATCCTCACACAGCAAAGCTGACAGAGCACAGACTGCTGCTCCCTGCAAGCCTGCCCTGTAACAGGGAGATTGAGAGGCTTTGGAACAAAGCTCCTTTTATTTCTGCAGCACCACCACAGAAGACGCAGAGTGACCTGATCCAGGCTGAGGGCCGAACACACAACTTCTATGGGGGCTGCAAAGTTACTCAGACAACACGGCCAGAGACAGCTCCCAGATTGCTCCAGGGTTCCACAAAGTGACCACAAACCCCTAAGCCTCAGCATGAAGCAGGTAAACATGAATGATCTCAAAGCAGAGCTGTGCACATCAGCATTCTGACACCACACTCAGGGAAATGCACATTTCTGCTATTACTGCCCAGCAAGATGCAGAGCACCCCATCCCTTACTTTGGGCAAAGTTCCTACACCCCAAACCATTCCCACCAAGGAGTTTAGGGGGGCTGTGTTTGCTGTGTTCTTGCTGGTTTTGCTTTGATTTGGGTTTTGCTGGAATTTTACTTTAACATGCATGATGGACAGGGAAATTTGCCTGCACCTTTCTGGGCAGAAACACCACAATCAGCAGAGGGTCATGTTAACTTTCTAAAATATTAATTTTTATTACCTTCCCCTCAGAATCCTGGGTTCACCCTCCCCATAGCGTGGCATACAGAATTAGATAACACAGGATCTTCTAACAGTTTGGAAATTACAAAACAATTCTATTTACGACATACCAGACTGCTAGAAGAGATTAAAGAAAATGTCTTTTCAGGTTCATTAACATATGTATATCTCAACAGACTTAGATGTAGAATAATAAATGCCATTTTGAAGAACAGTAACTGCTTGTTAGAAAAAGAGCCATTTTTAAGGTTTAAAACAGCAAAAGCAGAGATTTGTCTATAGCAACAGTAAGGCTCAGAGAGGAAACAGCAACAGAATTGAAATGCAAACAAACATCACACAGAAAACAAACAAAACCGTGTTTCCCCACTAAATCTTTTCCAGTCAGTGACTGTGAATTCAGCACTTCCCATAGATGGTAAAACAAGCAATAGTTACAGGTGGCTTCTAAGGGAGGTTGCTGAAACCTCGGGTTTTTAAAATGTTCCAAAACATGGAATCTTCAGAGTAGGAAGAAAATAGCCTTAAATTTCAGTTCCAGGATATACAGAAACTCAATTTATGCCCGTCTTTATCACAAAAAATCAGATTTCACACACTGTCAGCGCCATTCTCCTTGTCTACTCCTACCTGTCAGTAAAGTCACCAGGATGACATTTAGAAATTACTGTCATTTAGGCACCCCTGGACTGTCTCTACAGGCATGGATTTGAGAGCTCAACCACTTGAACAGGAAAAGAGTAAAGATGGGTGGAAGAAAATTCCTGGTGCTATACATCAGCACTGACTTTAAAGAGAACACAACAAAACTGCAAGTAAAACAAAAAGTTCTGTTTAAGAAGCTTCTGCTCACTGTTTCACCTACAGCTTGGGGTTCACCTTAACAGCTCTGTACACAAGTTATACAAGCATTAGGGATCATCCTTCTTCATATTTTCTACAGATGGACAAACACTCCTCAAGCTCTGAACTATGAAGACAGCTCTGGTGACAGGGAAGTATCTACTCTGCAGGCAGTGTGTGCCTTTAAAATATACATGCAAGGAAAAGAAGCTAGGCAGAAGATGGCCATGGAGAGGAAGGAACTGGGATGTGGCAATTACTGGGAGTTGGAAATGACTATTTACTCTTCCACTGAATAACTTAAAAAAATAATTCACCATGGCAACAATCATACTTCATAGTAGATAAAGCTCTGAATGCTACAAAGCCTTTGCAAAATGAATTATGCACCAGTACGTAGCATGCACTTATTACTGCACACACATTCCAACAAAATTTCCTTTTTGACTCATCTGGCATTTGCTTTTTTACTCTGCACCAAATATCATCTACTTTTCTGATTCTGATCTCATGAATCTGGAACTGGTGAAGGCATTTACTGTGTCTGTTCGAGAGATTTCAATAAAATAATTATGGCATTAATTATCTCCTGAAGTTGAATTGCATGTTATGTTGAATAAGAAAAAAACCTTATTTCTTCCTATTCATAGTGGTTTCTTCCCCCGCCATTGCTCAAATTGCATCTCATTATGAGAAAATTCATATCAAAGTTACAATTATGAAAATTGGTAGTACATTGTCTTCTCTATTTAAAGTCCAAATATAAATGATCAGGCTTTGACAGGACAACAGATCTTCGGCAGCAATGTGCATATAACATACATTCCTCCACCAGTGTAGTTCAGCTAAAGCAGTATGAAAACTGGAGTATATAAAACATCTCTGAGTTTCAATAAGTAGTTTCATATTAAGATCGGCAGTTCACAAATTAGAAAGTAACTTCAGCAATGAAAGCACATGAAAATGTGGAAATAGAAAAGCACATTGATTCTGCCTCAGATTTTCTGCTTACTCTTAAGCAGATGCATCCAAGAAATATTTAGGTTAAATTTAAACCAAATCAATTCAGAACAATTCAAATAACCAGAAACTATCTAGTTTACAGCTAATGGTTGCTCAGGCAAATAAACCTGAATACGACTGAATAATTAACCCTGAAGACAAAGAGAATTAATTGATGCTTTACTGAAGAGATTCACTTATCCTCAGTATTTCCCACTGCATGCAAGGAGTCATTGTATCAGTACTCATGGTCCCAGTTGCACGTGAAAGGTGTAGCTCAGAGAGGAGTATTTACAACACAGTAACAGGATGTCATCCAGTGCCTTCCTACAAGTACCAGCCCTGTCAGAATCGCTGCAGTGCCAGAGAACAGGCAGAACTCTTGTCATTTGGGATCTATGTCCCAGCAGAGCCTGGAGTGCAGCTCCCACAGCGAGGAGGGGCCAAACCCCAGAGCGTTAAGGCTGCGGCAGCAGCAGCACCGCGCTGCGGCCCCCACATCCTGCTGGGTCACAGCCACAGCCCACTGCTCTGGGCCAGCCCACCCGGAGCTTACCTCGACCCACAGGTGTGCGGTTGTTCTCGAACACGGGGGGAGTGCGGCTGGAACGCCTGCAACCACTAGGTGTCAGCAGAAGAAAGTGCACGGCAGGGCTCCCATCCCGCAAATCTGAGCCTCTCTTCCCCACATCCCCCAACTGCTCCGTTCTACCAGGCACCTTTACACACACCTCGCATTCACACAGGTTCTTCTGCTGAACATGACCTACTTGTGGGAATTAAATATTTAGAAGAGATAAAAACACTCCCTTTGCAAACAACAAAAAACCTGGGAATTTGAAGAAAGTCATTCAAGTGAGCAAAATTCTCACACTGGTGTCACTGGTAGACATTTAAGCCATATGCATCAGGATAATCTGCCTCAGTACAGCCCAGTGAGCACCCAGCTGCTGCCGAGTTTGACTGGACTAACAGCAGCAGAGGTTTGCAGGGCTTTAAGTACATCACACCCAGCAGATCCTCCTCTGCATTTAAACTGGCTCAGTGCAGTGACGGGAAACACCAGAGGAAACAGCACTGCAGCAGTTATTTTGTCAAGTAAATGTTACTGTTATTATTATACTTACCAAATGTATACCTGGATATGTTATTTCATGCAATTTCTAGTTACCAAAGGCCTCAGGAAGTTCATGGCAACAGCAACTCATTGCCAGCGTTCTGTTTTTATGTACATTACACAACCTTGTATCTCTAGAGTAAAAGCCTCTAACAGAATAAGAGCTCTTACTATGCTAAAGTATAATAATGGGAATGTAGAGCCTGCTCAGTGACACATTCTGGCCTACACAGAATAATGAAAAATAGATTCCCACCATTTATCCCGAAAAGTCAGCTCATACCAACGAGATAGTCTATGAAATTAAATTGTCTTATGAGACAGAAACTATGAAAGGAGGAAAAGCTGCTGCTTCTTTGAATTCATTTTCTAATTATTGATGATTTTAAATGAACAGTCAGGTTTCTGGAGTTATAGGACATGAAATGCAAAGAACCATTTCATGTTTGGTACTGCTTATGCCCTGTACTTACTCCATGTGAAGGTGATACATGAACATGAAACACCTGCAAATTTGCTTTATCTAAATCTTAACACTGAAAGGTATAATCACAAATCAAACTATTGATTTACAAGAAGCCTTAGGAAAGGAAGCCCTGAAATCTTCCACTCCTGGATTATTAAAGTGAATTTTATGACATACTTGTGCAGCTCTATTTGCAAGTTTTCTTTGATGGAATGATAAGCAAACCAAACAATTTCTGCTACTTCCTCAGGTTAGCTGTCCCTCAAAGTTGCACTTTGTAGGGGCGTGCCACTGTCAACTCATTTCAAATGTTCATCTTTAACATTCAGCCTTCAAAATACCAGATGGTATTTCCAGAACAGCAATTTAAATTTTTACTTTCCTTCATGAACCCCTTAACTAGTTAATCTCACACACACATCCAGGCAAAGCGTACACCAATATTCCCAGAGTTGCCTGGCAACTACAGGGAGGAGCCCTGGAGAACAAGGAAGCCTGCAGGGATGGAGAGGAGTCGGTGTCTCCCCAGCAGGGATAAAGGAGGCTCACAGCCAGAGCGCCTCGCTGCTTCCATCTTTGTCATTATATGGTCCCCATTTGAAATGCCTCCATGATTTCACCCGAGCTGCTTTAAAAGCCCAGTTCTTACACCCAGACATACACACAAGTCAATAGCATTTATTTTTTCCCACACACACGGATTCACCCAGTAAGATGTGGAAGGACTTGTGCTGACTTGAGAAGTAATTTTTGAAACCTGATTATGAAGTGTTGAAATGATACTTACTTGATGGCGGTAACTGGGCTGTTTAAAAGTCAGGATGAGCTATGTTTTCCTCCTGGCTTTAAAAATAACAAGACAAACTACAGTACTGGAGACACTTTTCTGAAATCCAAAAGAAACACTATACCCATAGTCCAACTTTTGGCCATGTAACCATGTAACATCACGGTTAAAATTAAATTTATCACATGTCTGCAGGCCAGATATTTTCATTAATCGTCAAAGAGCAAGAGAATGCCAAATAAACCACCTTTTAACGCAAAAACACAGTGAAGAGATGAGTTTTGCAGAGCAGGGAATGGTCAGCTCTATACTCTTATGATGATTAATTTATTCTTTTTTATCTTCTGTCCTCTAATTTGACTCCCTTCAAAACCAAGCAACATCCGTATCTTTCCGTGGGAAGGCTTTTCTCTGTGTGATGGATCATGCATGCTTCACCTCTTTCATTTTGGAGACTTGAACACTGTTTTCAGTACTAGTCAGCCAAAGAGCCACCATGCTGACTTTAGGAAAAGCAGGTTATGCTACACTTTGAATTGTTAGGTTTTTTCTCCACCACAGCTGCAGATTTACATCTTATCCAACTAATTGCCTACTTACAGGTTCAATTTTCAGGGCGTTTCTGTAGCTCCCAAAGAAAGCTGCTTGTGCTTTTAGAAACGCTCTTGCAACACCATCTCCAGTGGTTGTAGAGACTTTCTTCAACCTGTTCTTCAGTGCAGAAACCTGAAATCACACAGCAGGTCTAGATCACTCTCATATCACAAACAAAGCACAACACATTGGGGCACAGCTAAATGAAAAATGTGCTAACCACAGCAGCAGTTATGACAAAAGGTGACATTGTGAATTCAGAGATGAATTTTTCAGTTCTAAAAGCATTACTTTTCAAGCTGTTTTGCTTCTTTAAGACATGATTGGATTCTATTCAGAAACCAATAGGATACTAAAAGCTTCACTGAACCTTCCCTCCTACTTAAAATCCACTGCTAACGTGCTGTTGAGTACTCTTTTAAAAGTCCATGAAACTGTGTCACTCTTGATTGGAATCCACGAAAGAATTGCAGCTAAATTAATTCAAACATCAGATTAATAAGAGAAACTGTTCAGCATAACCAGGCCATCCATCACCACCAAGGCTAGGAACAAATCCTGAAGGTCTGAAAAATCTATTTGCCACAAACCCAAGGGGTTTTTAAGTTATATTCCCTGGCATTTCAGAGCCTGAACGGGCAGTGATCCCATGAGGGCTGTTTCTGGCTGTGCGGATACCCTCAGCGGGCTCCTGGAGCCCGGCCCAGCCGCCTCAGCAGCGCTCGGGGGAAACACGCACACCAGGCTCAGGGGCTCAAGGAGATGTATACCCATGAGCCACAGGCTCGAATGTGTAAAATTAACTTAATGTATTGGCAATAAAAACACCGTCAGATAGCAAAAAACAAAGACAGAAGCCTAAAACACCTTTCCCCGCCACCGCCTTTTACCGGCCCAACGCCCCGCCTCAGCGCCGCCTCTCCACCTCTGATGTCAGTCCCGACAGCCCCTCCCGCCCTTCTTTACTCCTCACACTTTTTCTCGCTGTGATCTGGGGCATTTTGCCTGTTCTCACGCATTTTTGGAGTGGCTTGCCGAGGGCTCGGCCGTGCCCGGGATCCGCTGTGTCCGGCTCCAGACATTTCCTCACGATCCCCTCACGGCTCCCTCACGATCCCCTCACGGCTCCCTCACAGCCTTTGGCGCCGCACACAGAACCAGCACAGGCTGAGGTTCTGACACAGATCTCAGACAACGCAGAGCAAGACAAACCCAGATACCTGGGGCACTGGTTCTTGAATGGAATTCAGGTGGTGCTTTTAGAGGCCGTGGGCATGCCACGCGCAGAGCTCGAGTTTAGTGACATACCTGATACAAGAAACCCAGGAGCCACAATTTCAGGGGGAAAGTAGAATGGCAGGAAATCCCTAGTTATCCCGATTTGCAGGAGAACATGACTGACTCCATAAATATCCATATGATGAATTTAACAGAAAGAGCCAATAACTAGCACATCTTCCTTTTCTAAATGCCATACTGAAAATCTCCATGGGGTAGCTCTGTGTACTTCACACTATGCAAGAAACACTGTAGGAATAGTATTGACAGAGTGAGCAGATCCTCTGGTAGTGACCATAACTAACTGTTTTCGGAGAGTATGAATTACACCTCATAAAATATAAGCTGATGGATCAAATGTTCAAATTAACTTTCAGGACCTTCTTCCCATCCTTCAGCTCTCAATGAAAGCTTTCTGTGGCTTCTTCCGTATCTCCAAAATCCTACCAGATGAGTCAAGTTTTCTCAGCCGTGGGGTGTTGCCTCCAGCCTGCCTCGGTCGCCCAGGGCAGCCCAGTTTTCCTGAACTGCTGGTGATGCCTCAGTTCCATCCCTCCCGTAGCACATCCCTAACTTAACTTCCTCCTGCAGCAGTCTTGGATTTGGGGAGGGCACAGTGACTCCCTGTCGTGCTCCATGGGTGTTAAATATAGAAGCCATGCTGGGCACCACTCGCTTTTCTTTTAGATGTTATCTTTGCACTTGTGTTTACTAGAACAGTTGCAAGACATTTCCTTTTAAATCTTCTGCAGATTCTGCTGTAAAAGGCATTTCATTATTTAGTATAACAGAAATAACCAAAAGCGTGTCCAGCACTGAATGCTTATGCCAATGATCCACGCATTAATGAGCCCACAAACCCATATTAACATAACACATGATACCAGATTAGACAGATTTAGTCTGAAGCCCGTAAAATAAGCTCACTCCTATTCACTGAGATAGTGTTCCTCAAGGAGTTCTGTAATCCTCTAAATATAAAAGCTTCACCAGATTTTCAAACCCAAACAGCATACTTCACGTTTGAAGGGGTCTAGACTTGCTGAAATATGGTTTTATTTTCTATATGAACTTATATAAACTGTTTAAAGGTAGTTCTTAAAAGTGTAATAAAATATCCAGAGCTCTGAGAAACTTTCAAATACATTTCCAACATTGTTAAAAGGGGTTTTCTTTAAACATTCATGTGAAGATACAGAACCTTCCATCTATATAGAAGGAAAAAGCTCTATGCTTTGTTTTAAACAAACCAAGAGTTCAGAGGGCTGGTCACAGCCTTTCTGTACTTCAGTTCCCCTGGCTGGGACAGAAAGAAAATACTGACTGGTATTTTGCTACTTCCACGAACCCTGCAGGTTGTCCATTTTATATATAAGTGGGATTACTGCAATAGGCATGTCAATTTTTTAACAAAAAAATGTTAACAACAACATATTTAAATACACTAACAAGTAGCAAAAAATTACACCCCAAAATACCCTCATGTGTACTCTCTGGAAAAAATCAGTATCTAATACAAAGTAGCCTAAACAAGCAGAATTAGGGTTGTTTCCTGCCCAGAGACAGTGATACTTCAAAAAAACCTGAAATTGTGACCACTGAAAATGAGGATTATTTCTAGCCAAACAGACACATATACATGCAGTCTACCCTGAGAGTGTTTTTGAAGAAGATTTTTATACTTCTGGCAGTTGAGGTTTAAAGGTCTGATTTCAACTCTCACCATGTTTCAGAATGCAATCTGTGCAATGCAGCAGAATGAAATGGTTCAGTAAAGGTGCTAGTGGAAATTCTTTTAATTAGGTCCAAGGCTTTTCAGTTGTCAACATGAATAAAGCAAGAAATGTTCCATTGCAAACACAGCGTAAGAAATAAAAACGGAATCACCTTTAGGAAAATGGTTTGGCTACAGAGCTGCAGTTTGGTGCTCCTGGCTGCCCTGGCAGCAGCTCATTCCCTGTGTGAAAAGCAGCAGCTTCCTCCCCGCGGCGGCTGGGGGAGAGTGGCAGCAGGAGCCCACGCTGAGGCCCCGCAGAGCCCAGCCTCCCCAGCTCTGTGCCTCCCCCTGCACACACCCAGGCCCTCATTTAGCAACAACTATGAGCTGACAGAACAAGCTTATACTTTATTCCTTGTAACGTGGGGCTCTGACTACAACTATGACTAGAAGATGACACTTATTTGGAAATACATGAAAAATCCATACGGGTTGCATAAAAAAAAATTACTACCCCCTCTTTGCTATTCGTTGCAACACAGACGGTGGTGTAGGAGACTTGTCAGCAGCAGATGCACTTATTGTAATCACAGTGCTTAATAAATCTCTTTTCTTAATATTGATTATTTTAAAAGGAAAGTTACTTCCCAGGGTGCTCTCATGCTGCCAGATTTCCAGCAATACATCAGAAGTAGGAGGTGAAGAAGGGGCAGGTTTTCACATTTCACATAGTTTATCAGTAACACAGTAGTATAAACCTTGATTTTCAGAGACATGACCTGACCACTTCAGAAGCCTGACAGCCAGCAGGTACTGCTGAGGTAAACTGGGGAAAAGGAACAACTTGAGCTGACTCTGCTGGAACTGCCTCAATTCTGTCCAGCTCCTCTGACACAAATTCTAACTGGAAAGACCTTTCACTGGGTCCTATGTTTGTTTGGATCCTAAGAATTAAAGAACAGTCCATTCTTGACTTCCAAGAACCAGTTTAGGTAGCAACATCACTATCATGAAACTCAAGAACAATTCACTACCTGAGGCTCTAAAAGAATCAAAAGACTTCATTCACTTGATTTAAAAAGCAGTTCAAGGAGAGAGGAAAAACAGCTTTTAGAAATTTTCCACTGGATTAATTACCTGATGGTGAATGCACCACAGAGAAGATGTTTTTGCTCACTGATGAATATAGATAGATTTAATTTAGCAAAGTAAATTTTGTCTATTCAGCAGTGCATGAATTGCTCACTGCTCACATTAAGTAGCAAAACTGGCGGAGTAGTTTGACATAACAGGCATTTATGATCAGGAAACTCCTGATGACATTTTTAGCTTCTCAGATCATAAATGCATCTACTTAGACAAAGACCAGTGGGGAGACACACTCCCAAAATCTACCAGGGAAGCAAAAAGGAAAAAAAAAAGAAAAGAAAAAAAAGTATAATGGATTGGCTTTAGTGTCTCCCTGCTGAGATGAACAACTTGATCCACTTAGAGTTCCAAACACATGATGCATGAAAGAACTGACAGAAATTCAATTCTTGCACGGCAGAGCAGCTGCTCTCTAGTGGTCAAAGCCAACTCTGGAACCGTGTGAAGGGAGAGACCTGGAGGAGGAACTGCATCATCCAGGTAACTGCAACAATGTGCCAGAGCTGAATCCCACATAAACCCCCAGCCCAAACATTAATTACACGACGCAACACGACTCAACTTAAAGCTTTGTTGTGAAAAATATTAATCCCAGCTGTATTTATATAGCACTTGTGAAAAAAAAATACCCCGTATATGCTATTGGTGAGCCCTGCCAGTTAATTGAATTTGCTGGCAGCACTTCCTCTGCTCTGCTCTCAACATCCTCCGAGATAAAATGGAGCTTTTAAATAGACCTGAGGAAAACTGAATCAAGAAATTTGAACTAATAAAACACAACTCTCTACTGTTATAAAAGTGAAGTAAAAGTAAATAATGAAAGGAAGGAAGTCTCTTAAAATTTATTACATTCCAGAGCTTGAAGTTCTGTGTTTATTGGAGAAGTCTCTTCTGATGTCCTACAGTGTGCCCACAACAGCTCCTTTAATGAAGTCTCATAAAATCTAATATAATACTTGATTGTTGACAAATCATATACATGTTTGAGGCCCCATGCTCACTGTATCCAGACATTTCTTACATAATTCCATGAAATTTACAAGTCTGTCATTCCCGGGTTGTGGATAATGGCACGAGCAGTGACCAGCTGGCAGATTTGGATGCTGGGAGTGAAATCAAAATGAAAAACTATATAAAGCCAGAAAAAAATCATGGAATCAACTTTTACAGACTAAATGCTTGACTAAAGCCAAAATGTTCACAATCAAGATGGCCCTTTCCTCCTGAGCTCCCTGTGTTTGAAGAACGGGTCCCGTTGGAATGCCGGCGTGTCACAGCACGAGGCACTGGGCATTCACTGGCACTTCTCCTCACACACCAGCTTACACTGAGCCCCCTGCACATCAGTTCTGTTTCTCAACTGCACACAAAAATGTTCAGATCTGACTGTCAGCACAGTGTTTCCAACTAGCAAAGGAAATCCAGATTTTCCTCTGCCATGTTCTCCGAAACATTCACCCTCTGCCTTGAAAACAGCTCCTGACACTCTCACTCTTCTGCTGTCCCCTCTCAGCTCCTTCAGTGCAGATGACTGCAGCAGCAAGTGGGATGTCTTTGTGCTCATTAAATGAAAAGTATTTCTACACCATTACTATCAAGTTATTAAAAACATGAAATAATTTCCCAATAAAAAAGTTGAAAGAGAAAGAAAATGAGTTCTGAGTTCTAGCAGTGATTGAAGTGAACGTGAAGGCCTCCATTTCATGTCATATCTCAGGATATAGAATGCACAAAACTCCTTAAAACTCACCTGGAAGCAGTCACAGGAAAAACCCCCACAAAATTTCATTTGGAAACAACAGTTAACTAAAGATGCAGGATTTCAAGCTCACATGAGCATTAGCTGATTTTCACTGAGAGGCTTCAATGCACGTCTGCAAATACTGAAACAAACATTCCTGAACACTTTGGGACAGCAAGAGCTGAGGGAAAGCATTCAGTGCTTCACTGTCCCAGTGAGACCAGCAGAATTGCTGTCAGGAACAGAACCCTTGGACAGGTCACTCCATACATACCACGTCATTGGGGAGGCTCTGAAGGTCATCAAAAGGGGTTTCCAGTGTGTTGGTGTCTACGTTAAGGATCACCACATCTTCCAGGGCCATGCTTCTCACTTTCTATATGTGAGCAAATTCAGGAAAAGGGAAAGGAAAGTGTAAGTATGGGGAATTAAATTTTATGCATAAAGGACACAAGTGATGGCAGAACAAGACAGCACTACAGAACCCCAAACACTTTAAAAACAATCAACATTCCTGACTTCCTCTAATCATTTATTTATTCATTTTACAAATCTAAAAAATTAACCTTCAGTTGACAGAGGGAAGTTCTTAAGAACACGCACACTGAAATTTGTCAAACCAGAGGGTCTGTGATTATTCAAGCAAAGATTTATTTCAAGCACCTCTACTAATGTTTGTCTTGGTGTCCAGTTTGCACATTTAACGGTTTCTAGTAGTCAGGATTTCAAGCAAATCTTTTTATATTTGGAAATAAATTTAAATAACAATAAAGAGTGGATTTTCCAGGAGCTGAGAGTTGCATTAAGTTAGGGATAGGAACTGGTTCCAAATTCCAGGTTGAATTTTGGAAGTCTAATAAAGAGAAGTTTACGACTGCATTTAGGTGAAATGGATGCTATGAGAGCCTAATCAGTTAATAATTAAAATGGGGGAAAAAAACAAAGCTAAGAGAAATGTAATTCCACCATAACCTGGTCAGCAAGTCTGAACATTCTTTCCTGTCCCCATGAATTGAGGGTAAGTTTCTAATCTAGTCTGAAGTTCACATCTTCTGCAACAATACTTACACATAGAAGAGAAAAGAAGAACTTATTTCTCAAAAGAATGATCATCAGTACCTGTGACTCTGAGTGTCTAAAGGTATCTGTGATCTAAGCAAATGTAAACACTGCCAGACTTGATTTCCCTGCTTAATCTACAGTAAATGAGTCACTGATACCAAACTGAGCAGCATTTAAACACTTTCTTCCACTAACAGGAGACTTGAATTTTTTTTCTTTTTTTGACTGACAAATCACACAGGTTTAATCTCTTCAAATAAAGCTTTGAAAATTCAAAATCAGAAAAACTGGAATTACAGAGTATGGTAATTGAGGAAATTTCCCAGTGACACTGTAAAAAATGTTTAAGTACCTACCTACCGACACACAGGACCAAATGAAAGTTACTGAGCAGGAAAGTGAACAAAAACATACTCAATTTTTAATTAAGGTTTTGTGGGGTGGAGGGAATTGTTTCCTTTAAAAGAAAGGAACTAAAGTCCTAAAACAATGGCAAAGTTGAGCCTTAGGCAGCTAAATAATTACCCTCAGTTTTCAAGGCTCAGTCCTCTGTCTATAAAGCAACTGCTGTGTATTTAGGGCTGAAAAAAACCCCAACAACCATAAAACCCACTTTGCAGACATTTAAGTTTAGGTCTTCATGAGACATTTCTTTAACTTAAACAGAAGAATATTACATTTAATGCTTTCCATATAAAGAGCACCAGCACTGCCTGACAAACCAGGTACTTTGCTTGCAGGAACCAAAGGTCACCCCGTTGGCTGCATCTGATAAACTCTAAAGCAATCCAGGAGCCTTGCTCCTTCTAGGAGTCCGGAAGCACCAGACAAACTGATTTGCTCCTTCCTGTTTCAGAAAATTAAAAATCTCACTTATACTCAGAGGAGTCTAAAATCCTCCAACAAAAAGGTCTTGCAAAGTACTTAACCAAAGCCAGAAGCTTGTCAGCCTCGGTGCTGGCAGGACAAGACAGAAGGAAGGAAGCCCTTCTCCTGCCTGCTGCCCAGGAAGCGGCACACGCGTGGTGAATGTGCCAGGGGCGCTTCTGTACCTCTGCTGGGGAATCTGCACCTCCCCTTCAGCAAAAGGTGGGCTCTTCTGGGGCACAGAACAGGGCTCAGCCAAAGGGGATAACCCACAAGGATGCCCTAATGGTACAGGGACTGTAAATGCTACTCGGTGTGACCACCCCACACCCGGCCCAGAAATCGTCATATCCACAAGGAAGCTGATGTTAAACTCTGCTGGGCTGCACCTTTACACCACCAACAGCTCAACCTCACTGTAAAGATTTGCAGTATTTGTACAAAGGCAGTGGATTTCCCTTGAGACCAACCCTCAGATTTAATAAAACACTGGAGACTGACTTGATTAATAGCATCTGTCTTGCAATGCATTCAAAAACATATAATTTTTTGATGGTCCAATTGTGGCTCATTCTATAGAAATGCAGACTGACCAGTTCATCTTAATCCTTAGTTGGTTTTATCATCTCTCCTGTCACTATCACCTTTGATAAAGCTAGTACCAGGCAGTTATAAGGGCTTTGTTAAATAATCACATGCTTCTTTCACTAAACCTGGCACCTAATGAGCCCACAAAATCACAGTATTTACTCTCTTGTTGGAATCTGAGTAAAAGTTCCCATCATTCAGCTGCAATTCTCACATTAAACCTCACTGGATTCTGTGAATCACAAAAACATGTAGATCATTTTTCACAAGTACAGTTTGTGTGTTGTCATAATTTTCTGGAAATGGGAAGGGACAGCCACAAGCCACACACAGCCCCAGTCCATATTTCACAACTTCCTAAAGAGCTAAACAAAATTTTACAAGTGATACCTGTGCAACAGACTGGACTGTATTAAGCAGGTTCCTACTTTGCTGAAAAGAAATGTGGATAAGCAAGGACCAAGCGGAAACATGAACATTACAGATTCCTTCTCTCATTTTCCCACAGGTCAGGGATGTACTGAGTCAAAAGGAGAGATTCAGGGAAAATGTGCATCACATCTCACTCCTGCAAACCTTTCTTAACCATCCTTGCCCAATTACTTGTAGCCATAATTAATCACCTAAAATCCATCTAAATCAAACTAACATCTACACCTGCCTTTTATTTTAAATGTCTCTTTTTAAAAGAGTGGAGAGGTATGGAAAGCTGGTTTAACAAGCACACTGAACCCATTGTTTATGGCCTCTATAAACATGGCTTAGTAAGAATTACTGACTTAATCAGAGAGAACTTATCTCCTGGTGAAAAGAGCACTTTAAATTTCAGAAATGGCACCTTTACTGTGAAAATCTCTTAACTTTTCAAACAAACTCCGGGGGGCCTTAAACACCAGGTCCGTAAATAAGCACAGTCCGGGTGCCTGCCCTGCTCACAGGCAGCCAAACACTTGAGTCATTTAAATGTTTTATGTGGAAGTTCACAAAAACACACAAACCATATTCTAATAGAAGAATTAAGGGGTGCTCCCCCATCCAACTCTAGAAACAATATTCATCCATAACAATAACACCAGTTTACACTAAATGCTATTTTATCAGCACTGGCTACACTTGGCAGGTTCTGCATTTTCTGTCATAAAGGAATCCCAAGTTAAACTTCTTTCAGGTGAACAATTTTATTGAATAGTTTAATTTAAAACAAAACAAAAAACCCTCCATAATCATCAAACACCAGCATCCCCTGCCTTTCCTCCCACAAACCAGGTTTGCGTAACTTCACGGCTGAATTGCTGCCAAAACATAAACCAAGTCGATCATGAGGTTTTATAACCAGATACAAACGTGATCAGCATCTTAAAAAATGTTGTAACAGTAAAAGGGTAACATACCTTCCACGGATTCTTTTGGAAAAGCAGAACTCCTAACAAAAACTACCATTCTAGCTAGCCTGTGCACTAGGTTTGAAATTGTTAAGAAAGTATGATTCACAACAAGTCTAAAATCCATTTGCTTAATGACTTGTCTCTACTGAATTAATAGTTCCCATTTATTTTCTTAAGGAAAACACCACAACGCTGCAGACAACAATGTGTCAATCTGGCTGCCAGAAGCAGGAAAGGCAGCGGATATAAAATTTTATTATTTCATGCCCCAAGAGCAGCCAGAAGGACTTAATGAAATCACGGCCAGATTTACAATCTGAAATGGCTATTCAGCAGACAGCTCTGCTTGAGCGGGATGTGCCCCCTGACCCCGGGGCCCTTTGATCCGGGCACAGCAGGTGGGCTGCCCCCCCAGCCCATCTCCACCCTTCCGCCCGGGCACCCCGAGCCTCTACAGGTGATTCCCAGATCCTTATCACAAGCAGCTGCTGCCAGCTGAGTGACAAACAGCACCCGTGCTGCCCCGCCGCCGTGGCACACGAGGAAAGCCTCTCTGCTTCTGGAGAAGCTGCTTGGTGCTGCAGGGCTTGCCTTCTGAAAAGTCACCCTCCAACATCCCCCCAGAATCCCTTATTAAAACATGGTTCTTATTTCCATTTTCCCAATAACTGGATAAAAGACTATTCCATAAGTAATCTGCCGTATTTTTAAATGTGTTTTTATCAATACTCCTGAAACCTCGTACAGCCATATTGGGAATATTCGTGAGTGGCTAAACTGCATTTAGGGGTTTAAGACCTGCATTTAAGTTAATCTATAACCCTTCATTAAAATCCAATGGAAAAGCTGCACTTCCTCAGTAACAGGTAGAAAAAGCATTGATTTACTAAGTATAAATGGGTGGGAAAAGCTAATTACTGCTTCTCACCCCAATCGAAAATATAATTAACAATTAACAGTACCAGTGGCAGATGCCAGTGGTCAATGACTTCTCAGGAAGTGTTCTGGGAAGGGGAGCCCCACGGCCTGAGCCCAGGCTCACAGAACCCGTGCTCAGGGCTCGTTAGCTCAGACTCAGTGCATGCTAATTGGGCTATGGTCACACTGCATCCCGAGCAGGGCATCCTCACCCCCAACAGGGGCAGAGGAATGTGCCAAAAAGTGCCCCCCAAATGGCTGTGGGGGGTTCTGAGGGCCCAGCTCCTCTCCCCTGGCTGCACAGGGGACATTATCGACACCAGGTGAGATCAGCCACCGTGTCCTACCACGTGTCACACAACAGCAACTCCACTGAGCAGTTCTTTCCTCATGTGAACATTTTTACTGATACCAGGTTGAAGTAAAACACAAATCTGCTCATATAGCTTTTATGATATACACCAGTGACCCCTTTCCGTAGGAAAAGGTTAGAAGAGCATTCTGAAAGGCAATGTGCAGTTTCACACACAAATTTATCCTGGATAATCTTGCAAGAATTACAGTTCTGAAGTCCCAGAAAAAGTCCATGAATAACTGAAATATTAATAAAAAACCATAAGAAATACCTTTCCAATCACTAATTCTAACTCTAAGAGCTGGGCCTGTGCCCCAAGCAGAGCAGGAAAGGGGAGATGTTCCCCTCAGTGGATCCTGGCACGCTGGAGTCACCAGAGCTCCACACCTCCGAGCCCAGCACAAGCATCCCCAGCACTCAATCTAAACCACATGTGCCCGAATTCCAGCAGTGAGCTCCTAGGTCAAGGGCACTCCCCCTCCATCAGCACCACCACACTGATAACCTTCTACACAAACAGTTGCAGAAACAATCGTTTTCTCTGACAAAATCTAAAAGGCTGTGGCTAGGTTTGACACAGCTTCTGACACACAGGGCAGTTTTATATACTCTGAAGCCTAAAGCAGCCTACAGTGCACAGGCAGAAAATACAGTGGTGAAAGGGGTGTGTTCTTTTGATAGAGTTTCATTTTCCTATCTCATTATTTATCACTACTAAGTACTTATCTTCATCTAATATGAATTCAATTAGTTCCATAAGCATGTTCCATTATTCATGTGATAGCTCCAGCCTTGCTTATCCAACAGCTTATAAACTTTTAGCCTTCTTTGAAGTCACTTTATGGATTGCTAAATGGAAATCTTATAAAGAATGACTAACTAGGTGATGATAGAAAAGCTGAAAAATAAGAGCACAAAACACAGCTCTGTATTTTCTACCAAGGCTTTCCCCCATAAATCAGTTGGAGCCCTCTGACCCATAACAGGAGATTATCTTATCTCACTGGAGAACATTTCAGTCACAGCAAATTAGATTTAACAGTCAATGGATAGGCTTGATATTTTAATCATAAGAAAAATTTGTCATTTTCCATTAAAATAACTGTTCCTTCTACAGAGCCCCTGTGGAACATGGGAAACTGCAAACTAACTTTAAGGTACCAAAGAGTTCAGGAAAGATCTCTTGAGCTGAGAGAGGCTGGATTTTGTTTAAGATCACCAACACTTCTGCTTCTTCCAGAGGCCCCATTCCAACAGTGGGATAGCAAAACCCACAGAAACAAGACTAGAGGTAGAAAATAATCGTTTCCTAAATCCCATCTTGCCTTCACACCACAGCTTTCCCTGGGCAAGATGAGGCTGCCATTAATGCTGGCACAAGGAGGACAAACCCAAGCACGGGAGCTGCTGGGGCAGAGCCTGAGCCCAGACCTACCTGCAGCACTCCTTGGGTCCACATCAGGGCAAGGCTCCACCTGCCTCAGCTGCAGTGCAAGCCTGGGAGTGAACCCTCATCCTGACACTGGAACGTGTGCACTAACAGAACACTTCTAAAGTCCTATTTGAGACATGTCAGCATTTAGAGAAAAAGGGATACTGAATAATGGCAGTAGTTTGTAGTTCTATTTCATAAAATTATTTTGATATGTAAAAAATATATATATTTTTAAACAAATACAACAGCCAGATCATGAGAAAAAGAATTGCTGTTGCAACTATGATGCTATTGTAAACAAAAAACCACACAACTTTAGATACGAAGGAAGGGACAAACAGAGTGAGCATTCGGCACCACAAACAAGAGGCAACCTAGGAAGTGTCCAGCTCATGTGACAAATGTCACCTTTCCCTT
This sequence comes from Phainopepla nitens, assembly GCA_013400175.1. Lineage (NCBI taxonomy): Eukaryota > Metazoa > Chordata > Aves > Passeriformes > Bombycillidae > Phainopepla > Phainopepla nitens. The sequence continues at coordinate 31,872 of VXBQ01014082.1, read as the reverse complement.
GCCCAGGGCTCAGAAATTCTGCAGCACGTGCCACCAAACAGATCCAGCAGCCACTGGGGAATTTTATGGTATTTTTCAATGGAAAAAAGCAGAGTTAACTGCAAGATTCAGTTCTGTCTGTATTCAATTTATCCATAAGAGCAGAGAAAACAGTTTGGTTTATTTATTTAATTTATTTGATAAGGCACTTTGAATAACTGTACTTTGCCAAAGCATGTCTGTGTTCCAGAATCTCTGGCTATTCAAAAGCCAGACTGGATTTAGTACTAAACAGATTTTTTCACAAGTTACTAAAATGGATAAAAATTGGCTTCTCCAAGAACAACTCCTTTTTTTGAGTTTTTACAGATGGAGTTTGGAAGGCCCACAGAGCCCTGCAGTCTGAAACATGGAGACAAAGGAAGTGGCAATGGATTTATGGAGCAAGGCAGGAGTAAGACATCACACAAAGCAACTCCAAGGTGTAATTATTAAATTCTATTTCTATATCCATTCCCAGGCCAACCACAGAGATAGTTGTGAGCACAACTATCTGTGAAAGCTGCTGTGAAAGTGGGTGCATGGAGATATTCTCCCATCCTCTACCAGCTCTCTTCCATCTTTTACAGATACCACAATAACCACAACAATGATTGCCTGGGATGGATATGGGGCAGAAAGTTTCTTCACCTATATGAAAAATACCTTTTTTTCTAGACATTCCCCTGCTCCTGCCTCTGCAGTATCCAAGAGTGATTGTGAGTAGCCCTTGAACAGAAGCATACAATGTGCAAACAAATGGACCTGTGGCCTTTTAAACTAATTGGTTATTCACAAACACATTGTACTGCAATTCTTTACTTGATTTAGCAGTATAAAGGGCATAAAAAATCATTTCTACCCAGGATGGTAAGGAGAATTAAAAAAGACATGCTGTACATTTAATCTATCTTTTCATGAGAAAACTGACTTCTAAAATTACCTCCCATTAATGCTGGAAAAAGGGGGGATGTTACACAGCACACACAAACACACAGGCCATCATTATTACACACATTTGCCCTAGGAAAGAATATTTATCAATATTTCCAGAAATTACACGTTTTTATGGACAATACAAGAACAATTGCTTTCTGTGATGCAAACCTCAGCTCTCTAAACTGTTCTGTAGCCTGAACACGAAGGCTCCATTTCCCAACACAGGATCTAAAGCAGGGACTCAGGCCCATCAGTGTCCAGGGGCACAGGCAGACCCAGCTCCCCAAGCCTGCCCCAAGGAGGCTGAGCTCCCTGGCCATCCCAGGAATGCCCCTCCCCACCTGGAGCACTCCTGGGGAAGGGGCACAGTCAGGAAGGATGAGCAGCTCAGAGGCACCTTAAGTCAGTATCTTTTGTTGTCCCCCAGATACTTTTGAGGAAAGTCATCCGCTGTTTCAGCAGTACTGGAAGCAAAAGCAAATGTGCTATTTCCACTTTTAGAGTTTTTAAAAAAAAGTCACATGAATTACTAGGAATTGTTTATAGGAGAAGCTTTCTGTGAGGGCTGGTGCTCTGCCAGCTTTGTGTTAACATTAACTGCAAGTTCCTTCTTTTCAGATCTTTTGAACATTAAAAAAATTACAATCTGTCTGCAAAAGCCTAAAAGAGAACTGTAACTGTCAACATTGTGGTTTAATATCGACTCTGCCTTTGTGCCTGAGTCCAAGCAAGGCACTGAAGTGATTAAATGAAGCCCCAGGGCGGGGAGGGGAGCACGGTGTGAGCTTGTCCCCGCCGGGAAGCCTGCCCGAGGAGAGCAGGGGAGCAAACAAGGCTCCTGAAGATTCAACCTTATCATGTATGCCTCACTCCATTCCCCCAGCACTCCCAAATTAACAGCATTATTGCATTTGTAAGCATATGAATGAATGTGTAATTGCTTGCAGAATCTGGCTCTAAATCATACCACTATATATAGTTTCAGAAATGGTGATAGAGACTTACCTCCATCAAACTTAAGTGTATTCCAATGAGGTAGGGCATGGGGGCACTGTGGAGAGGAAAAGAAACACAGCTTTACATCCTCCTAACACTGAAGAACACACATGACTTATAAATTAGCTACAGGAAAACACTGGATACTGGATTAGATTTTGCTTAAAAAATAATAGATACATTTATACAAACAAATCACATGTAAACAAAGTGTTAGTCCATATTTGAAAGATGTTTTTTAGTAGGCAATAGCTTCCCACTCCTGTAAGACTTCCCTTTTTCTTGCCATCAGAATTTCTAAGTGACTAAGTTTCGGCAGGTACCTAAGGACAGCTATTAAACATATCCCTAACACTGGGGTCTTTTGTTAGAAAACCAAACAAAATGTGTTACTGCAATTTTAAAAACATACCTAGACTTTTCCAAGAGTACTCTTTCAAAAACTGGACCCTGTTGTAGTGTCAAGTGGATAATTTAATGTATACACATCACCCAGTACTACAAGATTTTAATTATCGGAATTGAGTCCAAACACATTTTTAAGTCATTTACTATTAAGTATAAATCTTGACATATTTTCATTTGTAAAAAAAAACCCCATAAAAAGTACTTTTGAAGATGCTGATAAACTCCAGAGTTCCTGGGACATCCACTGATACCAATATTCCCCTCAGGACACAAAACTGAAACACCCCAGAGGCTCTTGGGCCAGGTTTTAGCCTGGGACAGAGGTGTGCCACCTCTGTTAGCCCACAGAACAGCAGTGTTTAAGGGGACACGTCCTGCCCTGAGGTGAGCAAACCCGAGCAGGACCCGCTCCCAGCAGAGCTGGGTGGGAGCTGCCTCTCCTTGTCCAGGATTTCCAAGAGGGAGCTGCTCGCAGCCTCCCCCTCGCAATCAGAGCCATCAGCGAGGCTGCCAGAGCTGCTAATTGCAAATATGGCACATCCTGCCTGCGAAACGCAGCGCACACAGACAGACACAACTTCTAAAATAGAGCCTCAGCTCGCTTTGGATACAGAAGCTCAAAGAGCTCATTTTCAATTTCAGATGAAAAAAATGAGAGAAATGTCACTGTACTGCCTTGGATTAAAATATCTCCCATATTGCTGCTCTAAGCTGGTGCCTACTGCTCAGTAAGAGCAGTACAGTGCTGAAAAAGCTCCTGAGACACCAGGCCAGCAAAAATCCCTGCTTCTCCTTTTCCTGAGAAATACCTTAAAAATATATTTACTGCTAAGCATATTAATATTTATGTTGTTTATTAATACACCCCCTCAAACTGCCGCTCTGTAGGATGCTCTACCGAGGTGGAAACAGCCCCTGCAGTAGACATTCCATGTGAAACCATTTTTTTTTCCTTTCTGAAACATTAAACACATACAACTTCCACAATCCCTTCCTAGTTCACTGGCAGAACACTCCAGCACTTTGTCCCACATCACTGCAATGGGTGCACCCCCACAGCCCCTTGGGACAGAGCCCAGGGGGGTGCTACAGCACAGAATTATCCCCAATGTTCTGCTTCCTGGGAATGCTGCAGGTGGCAGCTGACACCACCCAAGTCCCTGGGCAGAAGGCCTGACCGCTCCCCAGGCCGCTCGCCCGCGACACACGAGGGCTGCTTTGGCGTGGACACCTTTGATCTGTGACAAATGCCAGCTCTTCAGCTCCAGTGGCCACAGCCCAGCAGCAAGGGAACAGCCAGGAATTTTCTACTGAGAATGAAGCAGTGCTTTGGCCGGGCCGGGCTGCTCCGGCCCCTCGGCTGCCACCGGCACCAATGTGGTTCCAATTAAGGACTTCCAGGCTCCGTCCCCTCCGAGCACGGCGGAACCTCGGCAGGAAGTCTCAAGCCTGCAAATGTCTCATCCAGTGGAACCTTGCTAATGTAATGAAAGGAAGCAGGAAGAGTGCAGTATTCCTGAAAACCAGCCATTTATTAACACCTCCAAACGTAGGAAGAAAAGATATGGCTTAAGATACATGGATCAGCTTTGGATGCAAAGGCTCATCTTTTCAATTTTCAAGTGACAAACATTACATGTAACGGCAATAAAGCATATAAAATAATTACAGGGATTGCATAAACAACCTCAATAAAGTGTAATTCTGGTAAAGAGCATAAATATTTCCAATAAAATCTACCAGAGAGATTCTATTCTTCCATCATCACTCATCAATATGACTGAATAGGAAACACACCCTGAAGTAAATGCCCGAAGTTCATGTCAGACTTCATAAATTGCTTTTATCACCATTTCTCTTGACCATGAGTTAATCATAGGCCATTATTTAAGTAGACCTTTAGCATCCTGTGCAGGGGAGTGTGGTGTGTCACCCCTTCCCCACCCAGGGCACACTGAAACAGTCCTTCCTCACTGCCATTCAGGTCCCAAGACATGGAACACTCCAGCAGTTTTTAATATTTTATCAGGGTAGATTTGTACTTGCAAGACTTCCAAGTGAAGTTCAGCAAGACACATCCCTTGCATAAAGGGCAGAAACACTCGGCACAACCTTTAATCCTTCTGGGAGCCCTGGCAGATTAAAGACTGCCCTTCAGAGCAGGCCTTCCCCACTGCTTGACACTTCATCAGTCCTGGGGCTTCTTACAGCCACAACTACTAATTACTCAAAGTTGTTTGCTGGCAGCCAATAGCCATTAAGTGCAAAATTAAGAAGTATCAGTTTCTACCACATGTATTTACTGCTCAAACAAAGTGCCTGCGTGAGCCTTTTGGAACAAAGAGAGGGGTCATTACTCCTCTTGTGCTATGCTGGCTCCCAAGGCAATCAGCCTTATTTATAATCAAATGAGTTATATAGGTAAATATCAAATCATTAAAGTAGCAATGCATAAGCATGAATATGGATTTTGGGGACATAATGGCTATATATTGCCCATTTATTACAGTTGCATTTTTACAATTTCTTTAATTCGTTTCCTTAGGCAAACTAGAGACCTCTTAATTATGCTCCCAAGAGGTAGGCAACTACTAATTGGAAGAGAAACAGGTGAAATAGAGGGACATTTCTTCTTAAGTGAAAAAAGCCCAACCTTAAAAAATACTGCAGTTCACCAGGAAAGTAATGTAAAAGCCCAAGGATCTCCAAAAGCTACACAGGGATTTCACCATTTTGCTTCATTGTTCCAGGAAAATGGATGAGAGCACATTTACCACGTTCATGTCTTGCTCTACAAACACTGACTTAATGGGTGGCTGTCTCTCACCACTGGTACTTTCCTCTCCAGGGCAGTCTCCTGATTTCTCTTCAGATTCCTCATTGAAATGCAACAGAATTCCACCCGAAATTTATTGGGGTAATTGATGCAAATGAGAAACTTGACTGCATAAATTGGAACAATGCAGAGAGGACACCAGGAGAGCAGCTACAAGAAGCTTCTGTGAGTGCCCAGGTGTGCCAGGCTCAATAGCAGTGCCCACCCAGAGCTCCCCAGGCAGGAGTCTTTGTTTCTCAGCAGCAGGAGGACTCCAGCTTCGCCTCCATCTACTCCAGGAGCACATTGGCTACATGCAGATTTAGAAAATAGGAGAAAGGGGGTTAAAAAAACTCCTGGAGAAAGGGCAAACTGCCCCAACAGAAGCGTTTGTTCAGCAGCTGTGCCAGGGTGCTCTGAGAATTTATTCATGTTGGCTGCTAAGCTGTTTGTCTGATAGAAAAGACTGTTTTAATCACCCTACAAAATGTACTGTTTCTTCTGGTGACAAAGCTCTGGGGCTCAGCACACACTCAGCTGTGTCCCAGCCCAGCAAAGCTGGGCTTTTCTAAGGGCTCATTTTAAACACAGGCACTGAGAGCAAGAAGGAAGCAAACAGACACAGTGGGAGTGGTTTTATGGCACACAGAAAACAAAGTGGGAAAAGCAGTGAGGAAAATTGATACACTGCTTCCTTCACATCACCAAATATTTAAATTCCCAATAAAATAGATGGACAAGATCTGGTCAAATTCAAATAGTTGTATGTGCCTGAATATCGAGGCTTGGTGGCAGCACCTCACCAACCAGGACTCCTGGCACCTGCTGGCATGTGCTCTAAACAAACAAAACCCAACTAAATAACCCCAAACCAGGAATCAGCAGTGCATCTGTACTTCTGTACTTCCTCTGTTCTCTGTACTCAAAGGAACAAGCAATTGTGCATTAAGGTATGGAATCTAGCCACAGTATTTTAGACAACTGCACCCAAAATGTTTCCCTGGGCTGAAAATACATTAAAGAGCAGTGCCTAATTAAAAAAATAAAAATAAAGGATAGCACTCTTCCCCTTGCTTCCCCTCCTGCCCCTTGTCCTCAAGGACCTGCATGACAGGGATGAGGTGAGTGCAGTCATTCCAGCTCCGTGGGGGATCCAGCAGCAGCACTGGGTCAGCATCCCCACTATGGAGCAATGCACTGAGAACACACATTTGGGAGACACAGCCTTTCAGCATTTCCAGTTCTGAGGGAGGTATGTCAGTGAGGAATGCAGGGGAACAGAAATATTAAGTTTAAGAAAACTCTTTCAAGAGGGAAATGGGAAGCAAAAGGCAAATAATCACAGGTGGAATATACTTTTTTCAAAAAGCTTTCAAAGATCTCGAGTGACACAGTCTATCCATCCTTCTGTGAGTTTCAAAAGAGCAGGAGAAGATTCAAGACATCACAGCACAGTCAGTAAATGAGCACAGCCAATTGAATGAACAAGATACTCTGTATTCATAAGAACTGAAGAATTTGCATTGCTTCAAGTTTTGTTCCCATTTCAGCTCTCTAAAATTCTTATGTCATATTTGCAAAAGAAATAACCAGGCAATAATTAAAATTAAATGGAACTCCTCTATTTTAAATAATCTCAGGTCATTTCCCTTTAGAGGCAGACACCAGGAAGCAGAAATACTGCCTTACAGCAGGGAGCAGGGAGCTGATTGCTCAGTCCTCCCAGGCAAAAATGACATCTCCAAGTTCACATGGTTACAAAATAGATGGTGGACTCTATTTTGGGAAATATTTTATGGCACATAAATTGTTGCTAAATTGACTTACTCAAACAATGACAGAGTGTGTAGCTACCTCTCCAATTAAAGTTCCTGGCTGGGTAAGGAAATCAGTTGTTGCATTTGTGAGCTGCCTAACACTTGTACATTTTGAAATCCTTCTTTGCACACAGCCTGGCTCCCTCCTGCCATGGCCACGTGCTGGTCACGAAAGAATCCCCTCAGTGATGCTCAGTGACTCCTGGCTCTCTCCTGAATCCCCTCAGTGAAGCTCAGTGACTCCTGGCTCTCTCCTGAATCCCCTCAGTGATGCTCAGTGACTCCTGGCTCTCTCTCCTGCCCCAGGGTTTGCTTTTTCACCCTCTGGGTGGGCCCCTGTCCCTGCCTTTGTCAGGAAGTCCATGAATAACTGATCTCCAAGGCAAAGCCTGTGCTGAGCCCTGGAGCAGCAGGTACCTGAGGGGAGCTGGGGCAGCCTCTCCAAGTGTTAATTACACGTGAGAAGCCCATTATCCAGGGCAAGGCACCTGCTGGCTCTGCAAATGACTGGGACCTGCCCTTCCTGCCCAGGGAGCCAGGGAAGGCTCATTTCCACAGGAGATAACTCTTCAGATTCCGCTCCCCGCTCCTGCCACAGGCACACACAACATTTACATCAGCTGCACAGGAGCAAACTTCCTTTAAAGCTGCACAGTTTGGTTTCCAGGCCTTCACTCACTACTGGTTTTCCAGCTGGCTCCCCAGGAGCAGCTCAGCAGGAGAGGGCTTCAGACTCAGCCTGACACGTGCCCAGTGCTGTGGGTGTGGGGACAGATGCACACACACAGGTGATGCACACACACAGGTGATGCACACACACAGGTGATGCACACACACAGGTAATGCACACACACAGGAGATGCACACACACAGGTGATGCACACACAGGTAATGCACACACACAGGTGATGCACACACAGGTAATGCACACACACAGGTGATGCACACACACAGGTGATGCACACACACAGGTGATGCACACACAGGTAATGCACACACACAGGTGATGCACACACACAGGTAATGCACACACACAGGTAATGCACACACACAGGTAATGCACACACACAGGTGATGCACACACAGGTAATGCACACACACAGGTGATGCACACACACACAGGTAATGCACACACACAGGTGATGCACACACACAGGTGATGCACACACACAGAGGTGATGCACACCTGAGATGGCCTTACCAGCAGTAGTCCAGGAGATGTGGGGGCAGGACAGGAATGTAAACGTGCTGCCAGAACATCGGGTAGAGCATGGCTGCAGACCCATGGATGCAGGCAGTTAACTGAAAAAAACAGAGAAACCACAGCACAAATGAGACAAACCCCAAGCTTCAAATGGTAAACTTGGAGGCAAGAAAGTAAAGAATCAATTCTGCTTTCCTATCAGTGCCTTATTAGAAAATACACAGCACTGCTGGCAAAAACAAGGGTCTCGGGGAGAGCAGGAGTGGCTGCCATCTGCCTGACTTTGTGAACAACTGAGAGCATGATTCACTCAACAAATCCAACCTGCAAAGAACTCCCAGCATTGTATAAAGCAACACAAACATGGAAATGAAAACACAAAGTGAACTAAAAAATAGTAATGGCAAATTTCCCAAACCTGGAAATTACCATCCATTAAATATCATAAAACTGCTTGGAAATTATAACACCAACTGAAAAAAAATGTGGCATGCATTTCTTAAAAACACAGTGCACTAAACTCAGTGATTAAATCTTGATGATTTGAAATGGAGTTTTATCTAACTGCCTTTCACCTAATCATCTGATCCATTGATTTCTCAGTTATATTGTTAAAAATTCATGCAGAGGAGTTTTGGTGTGACAGGTACTGAAACAGCAAAGGCAAGTGCCAGTGAAGCCATGGCGAGAATCCTCGCAGAGGAAATTACTGCTCTCAATCCTATTTCAAACAATAATTATTAATTTGGGAAAGAAGATAAGCAGGATATTTGTCACATTCACCAAGGATATTAATATGGAGCAGGTGGTAATGCTCAATAAGCCAATCTCAGCAAAAGCTATAGGCAAAATACTGTAAGAAAAGGATATGAGCACACACACTTGGGGAAATAAAATAAAGAAATAAAGCAGAGCACTCCCACACAGACACATCCAAAGCAAACTTGGAGGTGACAGGGAAGAGTCACATCCACCCTGCCAGTGTTCCCAGTTTGGTGTCCTCTCATCTCCAGGGCCAGCCAGCACAAGCACTACCCTGAGCTTCACTTGTGAGAGATGTTTTGAACACAACTCTCAGCAAATCCTCTCAGTTCTGGGAAGGCAGGAGGAAACTGAGCATGTAATGCCTTCTGGGCAGGAGGAAGGAGGAGAGTGCTGCTTACAAATCCTGAGGACACAAGTCCCTGTGTGGCCTGAAGGTGTCCAAGACCAAACTAAGCAAAGACAAATCATGACATGAATTCTAGCACAGGTGGGGTATCAAACTGTTTGTATGTTGTTCTAATTCCTCACCCTCAGAGCCCTGAGGCCCATCAGACCCCAGCCAGGGAATAAGAGGTTGTGTCAGAGCTCCCTGTCCTGTGGCAGAAGTGGCACAGGAAGCTCTGCTCCAGGATCAAAGCAGCATCCCTGTCACAATGGGACTCCTTGCTTTGTGCTAAAACTCCAAAAATCACAGAAAAATCAAGCAAAGAGATCCACCTCAGTATGATGGAGCCAGACAGAAACATCCTTGAAATCCCCAAGTTTGAGTCATTTCAGAGCTTCATGTAAGACACGTTATGATGACAGGCAGCATGCTGCTGCCCTGCTCCCAGCCAGGAAACCTTGGGGTGGCCAGGCTGCAAGTTCTGAAGGAAAAGAGAATTCTGGATGCAAGGAGAAGCTCTGGTTTCATTTCTGCAGCAGCATGCTCCCACCAGCAGGTGAGCTTCTGCCAGGCACAGGGGATTTATCATTTTGGTTCATATCTGGCTCTTCTTTAGGAGTTAGATCACAGAATATGTAGCAAAATTTAACAGGAATAACTTTTAACATTTTAAGAAATTATCTGCATTTCTGTTTGTAGAGAAGAAGAACAAAACCCAAGCAAACAGTCATAATTTCACCATGGATTCAGTACACATGGTTTATAAATTAGCTAACAAACATAGCTTTGTTCAGTTACCTCTAAATCTTATTCAACTTAAGCATATAGGGATATTTAAAATTATATTTGAATTTGAGATCATGTATTGTAGCACAGAATTCTTTCCACCACAAAAGACTTTCTACCCAGAGTGGTTTTGTTTTCTCTCTCTTACCTGGTACTAAATTCAAGCCCTAAGTCTGAGGAGTGTCTCCCAACACTAACGCAAATGAACTGCAAACAGGTCCCTTCCACTTTAGTGTGAAAAAGCTAAAAGCTCCAAACAAAGGCAGCTCCTGAGCCGCCCCCCGGGCTGGCTGCACTCGGGGAGTGGGGGGTTTGGTTCCTTTCCAGGGACAAGGTCTTGGCACTGCCAAGCACAGGCTGAGAGCAGAGAATGTTCCTGGGCTGGAACGGCGAGCGGCAGCCGCTGGCACCGGCCCAGCTCCTCAAACCTGCCTGCCACTGTCACTCCAATCTGCCAGCAGTTTAGAGAGAACCTTGTGAGCTAAGAACACACACTATGAATACCCCTCCCTCCCAAGAACCAGACGTGCTTTTATCTTGGACAGAGGCAAAAGGAAGAGAAATAGCAGAAAGAGAGGAAAAAAACCCAGCCCCACTTGTGAACTGGCTCATTAAGGAAGGCACAGTGACAGGTAAGTAATTCCTCTTCCCAGGCTCTGTCACAAAGGGAGAGATTAAACCAACCAACCACACAACCTCTGAAATGCTTTGGGCAGCCCTTCTCTTCTTCCCTCCTCTCTGATCATTTACTGTTCTTTTCATTCCGTAGGTTGCTGAAATAAACACCTCTCCTTCATTTTATTCCATTACCAGACCTGGATGGAATTTTCCTTATTTTTGTAGCGAGGACATAGAACATGTGGCAGATAGAGAAGTTAATATTTTACAAGTTTTCTATGGTATTAAACTTTATAAGACTTAAATGCTTTCAGTTAAATGTGGGATTGATTGTAAACATTATTAATAATGGTTATTAGGTGCCAGAGGCTATTACAATTCTCCTTTCGCTTAGCTTTCAAAATGATATTGTAATAGTTATTCTGGGATTAAGTCTGAGGTCTGACTCCTCTCATTTCTCTGCCCTGTGCTGACAGACCATCCTCCAGCCTTGCAGAGCACTCACAATGCCATGGAGCAGTTTGAATCTCAAGCACCAAGCAAGTCTGGTCGTACAGCCAGACACCAGTTACAGCCCCAGGAAATGGAAATGGCAGCTGTACTTCAGCCAGGACTGCTCGAGTGCTCAGCCCACAGCACTAGAAACCAAAATTAGTTAAACCATCTTCAGCACTCACAAAGGAGAGCAATCAATAGCCATTTACAGAGCAAACATGATGACCACGGAGCATTTGCTTTCATAAAGAAAATCACAATCTTATTGACTGCTAAACCTTGAAATGCATAACACAAAACTTTGAACTGAATCAAGCCCTGTGCTTGTTTTGATCTCCAGCCATTTTTAGAAGAGAGTACTCTAGAATATTCAGCAGCTTTCATCTCTCAGACACTTGATGGAGCCTAAGGAGCATTAAGACTAAACCTTATCAAACACAACTGCAAAACTGTGCATTGTCAATGTACTTTAGCCCACTCCTCTGGTACATCCGGAAGAGGTCACTGGAACATACATTTGACAGTGTCATTTATCTTTTTTTGTTTCCCGTCAAGTAAATTCTGAATAAAGGACTTCACTATGGCATGAGTCTTTGAACATACATTTACCAAACAGCCACAAAAATCCCTGTATCCAAAAAATTCTTCTGAACATTGGGGGCCAACAGAAGTTCCACAAAATCCTCACATAAGGCACAGAACTGAGCTGGGGCTGCATAACTGAGGTTGAAAGATGGACCTGGAGATAATCAGCTGATTTCCTATATTTGAATGTAATTAATTAATTTAAAAAGATGAAATACTGTGAATAGAAGAAATTCTTGTGCATTTTACTTACAGTGCTCAGCTTACTACAGCAGATGAGGATGCGGCGCTCGTACAGCATACTGGCGTAGAGATGCAGCATGTTGTTGACATCAACTGCTACAAAATACTCTGTCAGATTTCTCTGGGGAGAAAGAAAAATCATTTTTGACTCATGATATTACAAAACCAAGTGTCCTTAACAAAAAACCCAAACAAAAAAACCCTCAAAACCAAAGAGATTTCATCCTTCTATTGTGCTACATCCTGTACATGGCTTAACAAAAGAAAGCAGGATTTCATTTTATGGCAGAGGCCTTTCTAATTGCAGCATCTCTTCCCAAAGTTTTGGGGAGCTGGGTCTTGGAGTAACAAAAGTGATGATGTTTCACACATGGCTTTTTGAATACAAGATACTTCTCTGAGAAAAAAAATGTTCTGTCACTTTTATGGAGGCTTCAAAGCTGCCTGATAAAGTACCAAAAACCCACATCCCAAAACCAAAAGCAGCTCTCAGAGGTCAAATCTAATACAGCAAATTCAGTTGTGAGCTCAGCCTGTGCTAAAACAGTTCTGACTACTGGGAACACATCTGGGCATTCCACACACACAAACCCAGTTGTCTGAACTGAGCCCTTCACTTCGGGCCCTCAGACATCCCCGGGTGGGAGACAGGAGCACTTCCCTGGGCAGGCTGAGGAAGAGGAAGGGAATTCTTTCTCTGAGCACTTCACTTTCTAAAACATAGAAATTGAAAACAAAGGGGAGAGGTGGAGGAAAAGGTAATACCCAAGAATGCTGAAATAGGGAATTTGTTTCCAAATAGCTTCTTACAGACATGAAAGGGTTGCTATAGGATAAAGACAGCCTTATACAAAAAGCACATGTGAGAGCAAAATTAGATTAGTCATGAATTCAAGTGCAATCTTAATCATCCTTAAATAAAAAAGTGCAGAAAAGCAAAAAGCAAATATGATTTAGAAACTTAAAGAAGCTCAACAAAGCCTATTAGCACTTTTGACAGATCCAAGATACTTGGCCTGAGAAGTCTGCCAAGATGCTTCATACTGTGCAAAAATATGTTCCCCAGCTTGCCATCCAAACACAAAGAGCTGAAGGAAAATTAAGCATTGTATTTGGGAGACTTTGGTACCAGTATGTAGAGGGATAAAAACTGAGCTCATTATGGTTGGCTTCAAACATGTAAAATAAAACAATCATTCAGGTCTTTGTTACAGCAGAGCTGGAGCCACAGACAGGTACAGTCAAAGGAGAAAAAAAAACCAACACATTTTGCCAAAAACCTATTAAACTATCATGTACTTTTTCTGTATTTCTCATCCCATCTGTGCTGATTAACATGATATTTTTGTCTAAACATAAGCTGTCTTCTCTACGGCTCTTCTTCCCCCTCTCACCCAACCTTCCACCACGCCAAAACACAGCGCGTGACGACACAATTCCTGCTAATAGAGGGAATTAAAAGAATTTTTAAGGAGCCCTGAACTCCCTTTGATGCCACCCAACTCAGGGGCACAGCAAAGCAGCACACAGTCCCTGCACCCAGCCCAAGGCTGCAGCCCTGATCCACACAGCTCTGTCTGTGAGGCAACAGCCTCCACGGCAAGAGGAAAATCGACGTGGGGACTTGATTTGCAATTGTTCTTTCATCAAGTTTATTGTGATGACATGACACACAAATGTACCTTCAGATGGAAAGATTTATAAGGTTTCAGTCTTGTCTGCTCTCCGAGATTTGCCAAGGACACCTGGGAACCATGTGGGCTGCATGGAAATGTATTGGTACTGAGGAGATTCACGTGTTCCCTCAAAGTTGTATTTATAAGAAAGCTGTCAGCTCTGAAGCTGAAATTGGGACTTACACATGTATTTTGAAAGACATGTCTCGTAAGTGACAAAACCATGAATGAGTTAAATAAATACAAATGAAAGCGTTCCAGTTTGCAGGGTAATTGTTATGTATTTTGCTTCCTAGGATTTAAACCTTTCTTGGGGCAGTAAAAAGGGGGATTTTCACAACAGGTATCCCCACTCCTCTCAAAATTCACCAAGAGCGCGACAAAACTCCCTCACACCCCTTTGAAAACTCATTCCCAGATTAATCATCCATCTGATCATTTGCTATCTAATACCAATATACACACACTGACTACACTGACTTTTGAGATTAAAAATCACCTACTTCTCTTCCACCATCATCTAAACAGGAAGATGGACTGAGTGATACAAAAATACACAGGACATCATCCCCAAAGTAATGCCAGCATTTCAGCCTGTTAACTTACCTGCTACTTCTGAAACACACCAGCTAGTACCAGGAACTTCAGTCTTGCACTGTATTTCCTGCAACCAACCCCATTTATCTCTGAAGTCACTCTGCATATACACACCCATCACACAACTCACATCTCCTGAAGCATGGAATGAGTGGCTGTTACACAAAAGTGCCCATGCTAAATGGTTCTGTGACTCATTAAACACACTGATCTGACACAGAGTCAGGTAATTCCAAGAGGTTTGTTAACATTCCAAATAGAGCTCTCTGCAGCTCTCCATTCATTATCACATCCAACTTCAAAGTTTGGCACCACTAGAACTTTTGCTAATATGTGTTTTAAATGCAATTCCTGGTTAGATATGTGGAATTTTTAATAAATCAGGCCACTTGATTAAAATACAGCAGACTTATGCCCATTTCATCTCCTCGTATTATTCCCTAATATGCTCCACTTCCACAGGAAAGCTGCCTTAACAGATAGATAAAAACCTCCTAGGAAATTACACAATCTTGGGACAGAGGAAGGTGTCGCTGCCCATGGCACAGGGGTGGCACTGGATGGGCTTTAAGGTCGCTTCCAACCAAATCATTTGGGATTTTACGATTCTATGAATTAGGACAAGATTTGATGCCTGGTTTAGACTCAGGAATTGATTCCTGAATTACACCCAGCGTACCATATTTGTATAAAAATAAAGCACTTCAGAAGAAAGAGCACATCTATTAAATTTCCTGTCAGAATATGTGTCAGTATGAAGAGTCTGCAACACAGAAAAACCAGCAACAGTGTTTTGAAAGGCAAACAAAAAGCCCCGAATGCTATCTGCTATACAAATCACCCACAAATGAGATGGAGTGTCTTGATGATTCCCTTTTTTCTTTCATGCCATCAACTGAAGAATATGATGCTGAGACCGACCGCAAAATGCTCGGGGAAGAAAACTGAGATGTCAGGCACAGGAGTTTGGCTGAGACAGAGCAGGAGCACATTAAAGAGTATTTAAGAGAAGCAAATGCCAGCATTGTCTCCCCACAGACTTATCATCTGGCTGGGAAGCTGAGCCAGGCTGGAGCACACACGACTGTGTGAGGCTTAAAAAGTCTCCCAAAAAGTGGCTCTAAAGAGCCCAGGGGTGCTTGGCATTCTCAGGAGCCACCTAGCAAGCAGAGTGTTTTCTCTGCTCTCTCAGGTCATTCTTCCAGAGGGGTGGTAGTGAAGGACTGGCAGAGCTGCTGTTTTACCCACATCAATCTGTCCATCAGTACCTTGTCCTTCACACAGTTCAGCTTTTAACCACACATGCAGACTGTCAGCTCCTGAATGGTCAGTATTTTACAGAATAAAACCTAGCCCAAACAAAGCAATATTTGTCATCTACGTAGCTGCTGACATTAAATGGAAACAATGAAGTGTAGGGTCCTCCCAAATACTCACATTTTCAGGTATACTGGGAAGCTCTCTGGTGTCAGGCACAGTAAAGTAAGAGTGCTATGAAAAGAGCAAATATCCATTATTTCAGTAACGTCGAACGCAATCTAAATTTGTTGCTGGTATTGGTATCAGCAGTAACAGCAGTTGCTCAGCTAAGTAAAAATGACAGAACATTTGTTACCAACTACCAGTCTGAGTTCTCTGTCCTGGATTCCACAGGCTGGGTTCCGAGATCACAGGGGCAATAGGAAATGCAGTAAGATAGAAAGTATCAAATGCTCCTGGAAAGTTATATTCCATGTTTTTGTTCTTCAGAGCTGCTGCAGACAGACTCACAGCGGCTGTGACAGATGCCAAGGAAACTCCAAGGCAGGCTGTAACTCAAGCCATCTTTCCCCAGCCCACAGCAGGATGGACTTCAGGGAGCAGCAGCAGGCAGGGCCTTCTCTGACTCACAGCACCAGAGAGGGTCATTCCAGCCAAGGGGGAAGCTATGGAAATGTACTGGCAAATGCTGCCTAAGGCTCAGTGCCTGCTTACCTGAGAAATACTGAAAAGTTCTAGGTCACTTTTATACCCTAAAAGCACAATTGGAAAGACCATATTGCTCTCATATTTTCATAACCTATGATATTGTTCAGTGTTTTTAATTGTCTGTATTCCAGAAGCCCAGGTTCACTCCAGCTCCCAATCTGACCACGGGTGACTTGCCTGATCCTTGGGCTTTGGAAAGGAGAGAATGTGACTTGTGTACAATTCATATAATTTTCAAGAGTTTCACACTTTGTCTTAGGGCTACTTATTAATTACTGGCTGAAGCCTTAAAGGCTGTTCCATCCTTGGCATAGCTCCACAATTCTCTTGCACACAAATCTCAGCCATCTCAGTGCTTCCTGATCAGGCTGTAACCTGAAATAGCAGGCGGGGACCACAGCTCCACCAAATGAGAAACACAAGCTTGCTTTCTGATGCATCAGTGGTTTGGTTTGATTTGGTTGAAAGATGCAATGCCAAGGCAGAGGAACAGCACTCAGAGCTGTATCACACAGAGGAACCTGCTCTGACCCCACAGTGGGCTCAGAAACAGCCAAAATAACATCAGAAAGACACAGTCCCTGGGCTGCTTTTTTCTATCCTTTCTTGCTCCATCGCCCATGAAATGTCTGAGACAAGGGGAGACAGGCAGCATTCCTTGGAACCACTGGCATGAAAAAACTGGGATATCCTCACTGCCCCTAGCCTTGGGAGACAGCTCATCCCCTAAAGAGAAATGCTGCTCCTCAAGAGGGATCTTGGAGAGGCTGGGGACGTGCCCAGGGCCAGCTGGGACCACAGGGCCACACAGCTGCTCCCTGGGCACTGCCAGCCTTGTGGGGAGCAAGGGGCAGGAGCTGCTTCTTGCCCAAAAGTGCTTTAGGAGGAGCAAAGGAAATGCTTCCCAGGAGGGTCCACATGAACTCTCAGCTGGCAGCAGCAGCAAGGAGCATCTGCAGTGCTCACCACAGCCTGGAGCACGAGGCTGTGCTGCAAAAATGAAGACAAGAAAACCCAAAAGACTAAATTCAAAATACAATCCTATCAATAAAATCCCACATCTATACTATCAGTGTGCTTTGCTTGATTTTCTCATAAAATATAAAAATGAAATAAATTACTCTATGTATGAGGTTTTTTGAGGCAGGGGAGAGGAAGAGGAGAGGGAACCAGAAAATGTGATGAGCAGTTAATACTCCCAAGGCTGCTGTGACAGGTAAGTGCCTGTTTGCTTCCCAGCCTGCTCCCACTTCGAACTCCCAGGGCCAGGAGCTGTGCAGAAGTGTGGCAGTAAATGTCCCACTGGGGCTGCTGGCCTCCTGCAGGTCACTGACATTCCCAGGAGAATACACACAGCCTTCCTCCAATCAACTGCATTTCAAAGACATCTGAGGTTAGGGAGAGGGAAGCAGGGGCCCCAGTTGTAAAAAGGGAATTCCACAGCTCCTCACAGGAAAACAACACCTGTGCACAAGCTCCAGGAAAGAGGAGTGCTTTTGACATTCCTCTATTATGACACTGAATGAATATTAAACATTTTAGTTTACATCATCCCCCCAACACTTACCACTCCAAGATGAACAGAGGTTCCTGGCTCAGGGATGGTAAGTTTATGAAATGTTTCTAGGAGCTCACTCCTCTGACTATCCTGAAATGAGAAGAATAAACCAGAAATACTGAGCAAGTGCTGCTGGTGAACTCCGAGGCAGAAGAGAAGGGTAGGCCAGAGGGGTGGGTGAACATTTTGCATTTGTAAGATCAGCTTTACTTTCACTGCCCGTGAGAAACTTGGATCAGACACCTGGCAGAGACTGATGGGACTCTGCCATAGGAGAGCTGCAGGACTGCAGGAACTGTGCTCAACACAGCTCAGGGAGGCAGGAAGGCCAGCATGGGTGGCTGCAGGGACTTGGGTCCGATCCACAGCCACAGTCTTGCACTTTATCTTTTCCAAAAAGAAAACTAAATGTGTATTTTTTTTTCAGAGGCACTTGCCAAGCTGAATATGATCTTCTGTATCACTGCATCATACAGATTAATAATTCACATGGTCATCTCTGATAGAAGCACTTCTTCAAACAGCTTCTTTCATCCTCTCACCCTCACTCATTTGATATTTGGATTGGAAAAGGAGGGTCAGTATTTTAGAATAATACCTGTCCTTTTGCTGAATAATCTGCCAAGACATTGAGCAGTTTATAAAAGACTTCAAACCATGGGAGGTAACTGAAAGAAAAAAAAAAAGGAGAAGACAGTTATTTTGGTTTTGAATGCTAATACAAGTGGACTTTTAAAATTGAATAATCAGTATCTCAGTTTTTAATTGTTTTAAAATCTCATTCCATCACTGTATTTAGCCTGGCCCTTGCTTCAGTCAAACAGAAACTGCAATCCTCAGTACACACAGCAACTTCCAAAAGAGAAGAAGAAAAAAAAATTAAAAGGGAAACATGCAGAAAAATCACATCTTTTTCATTTACTTTACATCTCCATTCCACAAAGTAAGGCACTGAGGATGTTCCTTTTCACTGCAGCTTTGGTAGGATTCTGTGCCCTGTTTTCATGGCACACTTCTTTATTTCAATCCCTTTCCCAACACCAGTGAGGAATTTCCCTCGGCTGCGGCAAATGTGAAGCCAGTCAGAGATGCACTCCCTGATGCTCTTTAATCACAGCTGCTTTCTGAAGCAAATGGATTCTATTTTGATATAGTTAGACAGGATTTAAAGTTTTTATAAAATATGACTACATCCTGACAGCCGTAAGGGATGGAGTGCCCTGTGGTCCCTGGCTGTGCAGCTCTGGTGATAAATGAGGTGAGAAGCTCTCAATGAGACAGACAAAGTGACTGGCACTCCATCATTAGCGTTTGTTTGAAGCCTGCACATGCTACTGTAAAATGTAAGTAGCTTATCAAAATATACTGATAAGCAACTTAACTTTTCATGTTATATGACAGTATTATCGTTTAAATTAATACGCTCTAAACATCTTTACAAAGTGTGTATTCGAATAGAGCAGAAAGACAGACAATTACCACTTTAAACAGCATTTAAGTTTGACATTATATTGTAAACAATCCAGAAGGATTAGGTAGAAGATAAGTTTCTTTCTTTCTGTTTAGTTAAATAAACTTCAGCAGAGTTAAAAGCCATTACAAGAGTAACAAGAAATCCTCTCCAAACATATCTGCTAAGTAGAGATTAAGAACCTGGTAAACAAATCCATGCAAGGCATCTATCAAAAGAGTCTGAGAAGACAGAAGAGCAGGAAGGCAGAAAGCTCTCTGGCAGTGGGAAACCAAAGCTGCTTCCATGGGGGCACCATTAAAAGTTCTACCTAATCGCTCAGGGACTTGGCAGAAAAATACATTTACAGAGTAAAATGAGAATCCTTAAAACCATTACTGTGCTTCTAACATCTGTGTATCATGTCTGGTAAAAGAGGAACACAAAAGCAGGTTCCCCCAGGCCTCCACATCCCCAGGGCCCGGGGGAGCCAGAGCAGGGACCCGAGGGGACAAGGCTGAGCCCCCAAACCAGGGGCAGGTCCTGGGTGTCCTTCAGAGCCTCCCTCCCTGCCCTGCCAGGGCCTGTGCCCACTGCTGAGCCTCCCTGCAGCTTCCAGGGGGTTTCTTTAGTACCACCACACACCCAGCATGACACAGCTCTAGGCTCCAGCCATGAGAATACTCCAGCCCAAACCAATTTTAAATTTTTTATTTAGCATCTAGGAAAAAGCCTCTATGATTCCAATAAAAATAGCCCAGATACATCTCATCTTCACACAATGTCAAAACATCAGCACAGAAACAGACACAGCCCCATTTCTGCTACATGTGTGATTCCCTGGCTTTCCCTCCTCTTCCCCAGTATCCTCTGATGAACCTATTGTCCTTTTTTTAACATTCACTCCTTGTTTTCCAAATGATGGGTTAGCATCTCATCATAACTACTTCTTTTTCTGTCTTGAGAATAACTTCCCATTTTGAGGACATTGTCACAGTTTGGAATCTGAAGAATCTGAAGCAAAACTTGAGAGGGGCAAGACAAACGAAGACAAACCCACCACAAAATTGTGCAAATTACGCAGACAATCACACTTGACTTTTCACCCCCCCTCCATTGTCAACACACAATTCAGGATTTCTCTCATTCCAAAATTTCTGGATATATTAGAAAGCTAATTTATCCTGCCATCTTCAATACTCTTACTCCATCACTTAATCCATGTGTTGACTACTCAGGAATAAAATAGTTCTGCCTTTATTAGACCAAACTGTGACCAGTTAAAATGGAAAAAAAATCTAAAAAAATCCCCCAAGAAATACAGCTATCTGAATTTGTTTCTAGATGTCTGCCAAAAAGAGAAAGGAAAAAAATGTAGCTTTTTTTTCTTATAGAAAGCAAATCCTCAAGCCCTTAAACACCCCTCCAAAGAAACACAGGTTAAGTTTATAACCCAGAATTTTCTGTACCGCCTGGACCTTAAGTAGCACAACTGGTAGCACTACTGAAGATTTATGGCTTATGACTTGCTCATATTTAATTTGTAACCAAACACTTCCCCTTCCTCTTAGCTACCTCAGAAGTTTTGATTAACTCTTGTTTTCCCAGGTCAGAGGTTAAGCAAAGGAAGGGAAGCGCTCTGCAGTGAGATTGCCCAGAGCCTGGAGCAGCCCTGCCAGCCCATCAGAGCTGCCAGGGCCAGCCCAGCACCCAGCAGGGCTGCACTTCAAAGGCTCTGGGAGCAGAGACCACATCGGGGGCAAGAGCAAACAAAAATAAAGGGCCAACCTGAAATTCAGCTCTTTCTTAGCTTTTTGCTTACTGCTAGAAAGGTAAATCTCCAGTGAAGTCAGCTTGAAAAAGGAGAGGTTTTCCAGTGATATTTGTAGCAGGCAAGCAGGAAGGAGGATGCAACAGCAGGATACCCAACCTGGCAATGCTGGACTCATCAAACCCAACTTCCAGGGAGCACCCCAGGGTTTGGGGACCTGGTCAGCCAAAACACTCCAAGTTCCAGGGCAGCAGCAGCAAACCCCAGCGGCAAGGGGGACCTTTGCAAATGAACTGTGAAGATTTGCCAAAACGTTTAACATTGCCAGGTCCAGCATTCCATGGTGTGCTGACACCATGAAAAAGCAGAGGCAACACTTGAGGAAGGGTACCTGTGGCACCTTTGGTTTCCTCTGGACCTGTGAGGCCTCACCTGGGTTCACAATTCCTGGAGCAGCAGAGCAGCTGCTGGCCGTGCACGGGCTGAGCTGCACTCGGGCCCAGCTCTGGTTTGAAGCTGATGTGGCTCAGTAACTAGTCTGACAGCAACACATACCATGCAGCAGCTCCTCCGAGACTGAGTTGCAAGCACACATAACTTTTACTCCTTCCATTCACACAGATCAGAAGTGGAATTTTTAACACGTATTTATTTATAACACATACTATATATATTTTGATAACAGCATAACCAACTGCCATCTCCCTTGCAAAACAGAACAGTCATTTCCATTTTGCAGATGGGCACACTTCTCTGTGGTGACAGGCTTACAAAATCTGTCTGTATTAGCCAGGATTGGTTTCACGGAGTTCCCAAATCTTGACCTTTTTGCTCAGCACTATCTACAGTGACCCAGAAGACAGAACACAATCTTGACCTCAGTTATTATATGAACTCTCGACACATCATCACTAACTTCACTGACAAAAGTGTAAGCAAGAGGAAATTCAGGCCAAATGCATCTTCTGCCAGCACTACTCCTGCATGTGCCACTAAAACACCCAGTGCCTCAGTTCATGGACTCTGAGGAACAGAGAATACAATAATAATTCCCTCCCCTGTGCCCAGGTCCTTGGCTGTGGCAGTGATGTCACCACGGAGCCCAGCAGGGTGACACTCTGCAACAGGAGTGACCTGTGCCACACGGGCAGCTGCTCCTCTCCCTGTGTCCCCTCCACACCACCACTGTAACCAACAGCAAAACTCCAGCACAGTCAGCAGAGAGCTGAAAATCCCAAGGAAGATTCAGCAAATTGAAAAAAAGAGATGGAATTGCTTATTATTATTATTAGTTCCATTTTTCATTTCAATGTATGAACCCAGTGAAGGCTTCTGGTGAAGCAGAACACATTTTCTGACTCACAGTGCCTGTCAATTCCTGCAGGACAAACGACAGATCCTCAGCTGGAACTCAGAAGGATCTTTGTGGATAATCCCAACACTGTGTTTGAAAAAATGCAAGGATGGAAAACATATCAAAAATTACTCCAGTCTCTTGGTGACTTGTTATCTTAGGACTTCTTGCATTTAAAGATAAAACTCTGCAATTTAAACTTAAACCAAATATTATTTCTTTCCATCCTCCTGTACCTGGCAACTAATGATTCTCCCCCCAGCCAGCAGAATTCCTGATCATGGAATCACATTCTATTTTAGGTTAGTAATGGTTCTAATGATGAACTAAGTTATGCTTGCCAAGCCACAGTGCTCTTCAGGGGTTCTATGCAAACATGATTTTAAATAGCAAAAACACATTATCAAAACACCTTTTCCTTCATTAAAAATATTACTTTTGTTTTTTAATTATTTTTAAATTTCACCTTAATTTTTAACAGCTGAGGTGAAGTAAAATGACATTAAACTACAGACTTTTAAAGCTAGTCCCATTTCTCTGCCGGAGAGAGGGATGATTCTGCACATGCTATTATTTTCCTTGCAGGAATACACTGTTAAATTCTTTTCCCCACCTTCTTTTCCTTCCGTCACCCAATGTTTCTGGCATCTTTACAAAATGCATTTGAAAGAACCAAGGCATCTCTAGGCTCATTTGGGAATTTCCATAGGCTAAATTCCCAGTTCAGCTGTTTCTGTGTTCCAGTGTCTTCCCTACACCTCATGGGCCTCAGTGCCTCGTTATTCTGTGCTCTAGACCCAGTCTATTGACACCTTCTCACACTTAGGAGCTTAAGCACAGACACCCCAAATCTCCATAGCAACCCCTGTGCATGTGGATGAGATGCAGCCTTACCTTCCACAGAGCAGCCAACAGCCTCCTTTGAACATCAGCTCTTTATTTATTTCTTTCTTTATTTCAGGTTTGCCTGTGTGTCAGATCTGCCCCACTGTGAGTGCCCCTGCCAGTGCACAGAGCCAGCTCCACCCTGGCCTCTCCCTGCTCCCACAGGATTTCTTCCTGCATTTCCCCCAGTTTTGTAATAAACTTCCCTTCTATTATTACCCATGAGTTTTCATTCCATGATTCAGTTTAAAGTTATGCAGCTTAAGCATGACTCATGTACATATTTTAGAAAGTACTAAACCCCACAGAACTGGATCTCATCTTATGGAGCATCTTAATAAATAATTGTCAACAGCAAGTGCTTACTTCGCTGACTTGCCATTGTGTATTAGCAATAAAAGTCAATTAAAATATTCCCTTTCCTGTTTTCCTGCACAGTGTGACCATGTCTGAGCAGTTCCAGCATGAGCTCTCCCTCACACAAAGCCTTCCAAGTTCCCCAAATGCCAGCACTGAGCCCAGTCCTTCCTCAAGAGCTGAAAATCACAAAGCAGCCCAAGGCAGCTGAGTGCCTCCAGAACAAGAGGGAGCCAGAAAACTGCAACAAAGAGATTTATGATGTAACAATTCCACATTTTAGTCCGGCTAAGAAGTGCCAGGGAGCTCGGGATGCCCGCCTGGAGCAGCTTCTGTTCGTGCACTGCCACCCAACTGGGACATGGCACCAGGAACTGCAGGCTGAGTGGGACACTGCCACCCTTCCCCGGGCTCTTTGGGGTCACTCTAAAACCTTGGGGGGACAAATGAGTCCAGTGCAGCTGCACTGAGGAATTTCTGCAAACAGAAGGAATTGAGAGGAGTTCAGCATGAGTGTGTGCCACCGTGCAGCACCCAGAGCCACCTCCTGGCCTCTCACAGAGAAGGGACAAAACCACTTCATTTTACAGTCTGAAAAATAAACAGTGTTTTCATGAAGGGCTTGGCACTTCATAGTGAGATTTATGAAATGCAGCAAGATATCCTTGGATTAAAAAAGTCAACAGTTACATTCAACATCAATAGAAACACATTGACCGATGGCTTTACTCAGCCAGGGTAAACTGCAGTAAATAACAAATATGAAGAGGGTAGAGAATAGCCTTAAACTGAGACAAGTTACAGAATATACTGGCTTTAAATTATCTGGACTTTAAAAAAAATTGGTTATTAAGGAGTTAGAGCAGTTTGGCACACAAAGCTTGATTTTAAAAAGCAGGATGCACAGGACAGCATGAGAGCCTCTAGATCCCCACTGAAGTGGCAATACAGAGAGAGGATTCCAAAGGCTTAGCTTGTCAAGGAATCTCTTCTCAAACCATGTTTAAAAGCACACATGAAAGTGCTGGAAGAGAGAATTCTAGATGTGGCAGACAATCAGAGATCCCACTAGGTTTGAGACATCTGGCATCAGTTGAAATCCATCACATTTCATTTGGGGATCAAAGCCTGCTGTTAAGTCTATCACAGGTTGAAATAGTAGATCCTGAACAGCCTTTTCATCCCAATGCAAATTAACCCTATTTCCTTGACCAGAGAAACAGCTCCTTTTCATTACTGACTCCAATCATATGTGCTTGTCAAGCTACGCCCTCTAGTACCAAGTTTCAGCTGAAATTTCAGTAGCATTATGAACTTTTTATTATAAATCAGAAGTGCTCTGTCCCAGCCCCCAGGCCCTGTGCTCTGGCATGTGCTGCAGTGAGCTCCAAAGTTACTCTGGGACAGAGTCTGTGGCACCATCTGTAAGGCAGATACTCCTGAAGGGAAGAAAAATCTTGCATATAGGTAATGACTTATAAAATAAGGGCCTTTTACCTTTGTAAAATCAAGGCTCAGGCCTGCTACTTTGGCTCAGCTGGAGAGGACTACGGGAAAGTGACTCAGCTGAATTTGAGGCAGAAAAACAAGTTATATTACCACTGCATGTTCACATCGTGGTGAATGGTGGTTGGTTGAACTATGTTTGTTATGATTTAAAAGCATATCACTGATAAAGGCCTAACTGCTTCAGAAGGCCTGGTTTTTGCAATAAAGCAGCTCTCCTTTGCACCTGCCTGGGGACTCTGCACTGCTTCACCTCGTACAGAAATATTTTACACACCTCTGTGCTCAAGAGCCCCACTGCACAGCAGGCAGCTGTGCTTGCTGCTAAAGGGATTTGCCACATGTAGAAAAGTCAAAGCTGAGCATCAGGTGTGTATTTGTGATACCTGTGTGTGAGTTCTGAGACACAATGGTGAATCCTTGCATTTTGGCAAATTAGCTACAGAGAATGCTGGAGTAGGGAATGAGATCATTTCAGTAACGGAGGAGAAATCAATTACATGTATCTCTCTTCTGCATTCCTCAAACCACTTGTGTTCCCTACTGGCAAGAAACAAAGTTAAGTGAAGCACGAGGCTTTACAGTTCCCTTCACAGGGAGGGAGCTTCATCACAGTGAAGAAATATTCACACACTCAGAGGGAGTACACACGGCTCCTAATAATAAGCAAAGTTGGTAGGAAGTCATAAAAGTTAAACTCAAACCCAAGCAGAGCTGAAAGAGCCAAGTGAAAAATTCATGATTATGTCAGCGCTGTGGTACTTGCAACTGATAATTTGAGAATGGAAGGAACTGGGCTAGGCATGTAAAAATCACCTTACAGCAAACAAGCACTTGTAGAGCAAGATGTCAATAGGAAGGCTACAAGTCAGAGTCTGAAATTTGAGTGCAGATTGTTTATGACCACTGTGTACAGTGATTTAGGATTCACACCAAACATTCAGATGTAAAAAAAAACCACACAAAATGATAGTAATTGATCTTCACCTGCAGAAATATCACTGATGAACCTATCCACAGAATTCCTGGAAATGTATGACACATTAATCAACAGAAAAGTCTTTCTGGCCCGTTTCCTGGCCAGCAAGCCCAATTTTTATTTATGAGACTTCTTGTCTAACCATTAGCTTAAGCAAAAACCAGAAAACTGCCCACAATCATTTTATTCTCTGAATACTCAAACACTAATAAATTCTAAAACACACTGAGGACAGTTAGAGCAGGTAATGCTTGCCCAGTGTGGAGGAAGATCTGTCCCTCACCAAGCATGTTCATTAACAGCTGGGGTTACAAATGAGGGGTTTTATTTGGGCTCCCTGCACAGCCCAGGGAACTCTGCCTCTAGGAAGCCACACAAAGCCTCTCTCCTGTGATGACAGAGGCTGGATCACAGTTCCTACAGAACAACATGCACAAGTTACTCAGGCAGCTTTTCTCGGCACTTCCAGCGCCCGAGCAGCCCCAGAGTCTCCAATTACCTCTGCATAACCCCAGGGCTCTGCCACAGCTCCAGTTCTGAAGGAGGAAGTTGCCATGTAATCTCTTTGGGAATGTTGTACACATCTGTCAGCAGGGACAGGATGCTCTCGCTCCTGACAGATGCATTTGTAAGCCTTCAGACAGCAACCCAAAAGTGATCCATTTGTGGAAGAGAGGATCTATCCATCTTGTACTTTAACCACTTCCTCCCTGCCTTTTTGATGCCAGGGAAGGGGTTTTCCCCAAGGTGATGCACTAATTCAGTTTGTATTAGCTCTAAGACGAAGTTTCCAAGCCAGTCAGCCAGGGCCAAAGGTAATAAAAAGTGACATGATTTAATTACTTCTGTTACAGTTGTTCAGCAACGAAAGAGGCGCGACATGAAGGCCTAATTAATTAAGTAAAACTGGTTTCTGGTCAGAAGGCAAGACCAGTGAAGTAGCTGGACTGAATGCAGTACTATCAGCTTTATCCAATTCCCCCAGTAGTGATACATTACTAACACTTGACATTTTTGTTGTGATCCTTCTCATTGATATTTTACAAAAGCGTTTTGATTTGCAGTCAAGATTCAAGCTTCAACAACATCTGCAATAAACTTTCTATGACACAGCTTCACTATTCTTCACATTTACTAAAAGTCAGTTAAATTAGTATTCCCTGGATTGGAAATGTAGAGGGAACAGGAGAAGCTTGCAGGACTGCTGGAATGCATGGAACTGTACAAGTTCACAGATTTTCTTCAAGGATACAGACTTTAAAGACACAGAGGACAAGAAGTGTTTGGGATTGCTGTAATGGAAGCAGTAGTTCTGCTTGTCCAGAACTGGGAGAGCTGACAAACAGCCCAGCTCTGGAAGCAGCTCCCTCTGGAAAGCATGGCCGCAGGTGGGAGCTCGGAGCATCCCTGACAGTGCAAGGCCCCAAACCTGTTGCTGCATGTCCTGGAGCGTTTCCATCCCCATGTTCTTGCCCTGCCTGCCCCAGCCCTGCTCCAGGGTCCCTCTCTCCCGCTGGCTCAGGGCCAGGAGGGTTTGGCCCTGGCAGTGTGTGCAGGGGAGTGTGAGGAAGCTGAGGCTGCGGGAGCTGCACCCCCGGCTGGGGACCGACAGAAAGCAGGGAAAAGAGAATGGAACCCAGTCTGAGTTTTAACTGGAATGCATATTTCTCTGGGCCAGAGCTGGAACTCCAGAGCTCCAGGGCTTCTCCCGCCCTGCGGCCGCGGCACCCATCGCTGCAGGTTCTAGAGTGACATTGGGAAGCATTTGCACAATTACGCTGCTCATAATTCAAACTCTGTTTTGTGTCTGTCGTTATAGGTCATTGTTGGCCAGATGGAAAATATTAAGGAAAAAGGATTGCAACTAAATCAATGGGCTGCAGAGTGCTGCCAAAAGGCCCCAGGCTAACTACAAGCAGATTTGCAGGCAGGCTCTGCTCCGGCACAAGGCGGGATCTGGCACATCCTCTGCCCTGCCTAACAGCAGGAGGGCACGGGGCCAGCTGAGAGCAGCTACTGTGCCAAACAGACTGTGCAGGGCTTGCTGCTTGAATGCTTCCACAGAAAGGCAGAATCCATGGGCTGCCTGTAAACAGCTCCCTGTACTGCTGGCTGCTGCTAACTCACAAGTGGGATAACTTCATCCCACTACAACCTTAATGCAAGTACACAGCTCAGCCTCGGTACCAGAACCAACATGGAAACAAATAAGCACCAGAGTTAAAGGACAACGTTTCAACTTTCAGCTAAGAATAATGATGTGTATATGCACATACAGAGTGAAACACAAACCCAGCCTCTTTCCTCCAGTGCCAAGCACTGTAAGGGCATTCTTTGCAACCTGTGATTTACAAGTAGGGAGAGACTGAAGTTTGACTATTGAAAATTTGACTTTTAATGTATATTTCCAATATCAGTACTTCCCAGGACATACCATTTTTTTTGTACAGCTCGTGGCTGCTTTTACCAATGAGCAGGTCCAGTTTATCTAGACATTCTGCAGGAAAAAACATCTTCCTAATATCACCCAAGCAACCTCTCATGAACTCAGCATCTGAGTGCAGTCAGCCATGCCTGCAGATAAAACTTCACACTCACTAGAGGGACATAAATAATTTCTGTTTCTAGTGGACAGTAAGAGAAAAAAATGATAGAAACAGAGGGGAGCTTCTGATTCAAACATCATCACCAGGTGATCACACAGAGTAAAGCTTCTGCAGCAAAAACTTCAAATCCCCTACTCCAGCCATAAGGCATTAATAGTTTATTTAAATTGCTATTATCTTATTTAAAGATACTTGAGCAAGAGAAGATATTAAGCCTTACAGGCTTTCTGGAAGAAGTTTCTAAAGTCTACAAAATGGTTAATGGCAGAGATGAAAATGGAAGGCAAAAAATGAGCAGATGTAACACAAAATTCCATTCTTCTTTTCCTGGAACAGTAGTTTCAAACAGCTCATCTCTATCTTGTAAAACTTGTAAGGACAATAATGGAAAAACCACAGGAAGTTTGGAAAAGCTGTACTGGAGACAGTGTATCAGGAAGAAGAAACACAAAGCAGATAGCTAATTTTAATTGATGTCAAGCTCCCTCTTCACTAGGTTCATCACTTTTCCATATATATTCTGACAAGCAACTGAAAATAAGAGCCAGTGTCTGTTTAAGCGAATCAGCAGGGGTAAAAACCCTAAACTTTAGAGATGTAAACTGTTTTATAAACATGTCAAGTTAAGGCAGAATGCCTGCAGCACCCGGAGCCCCTCCGGCCCTGCACACGCCCTCGGGGCGTTCGCACATTTTCTGAGCCACTCCAGCTCAATTTCCTGTCACCCAGCACAGAAAGTTGCCCTGGTTTGCCACAGTTACAGCTTGTAAGAAACTCCAGTTTCTGTGAAAGGTCAGGCTGCAGCTCCCAGTCCTGTCTGCCCTCTCCTCTTTTCTCTGTAAGGCCCATGCACAGGAACTGAGCAATCTGCTCTCCAGCTCTCACTGACAGTCAGTGCAAGTGCTGAAGCCACTGCTAAAAAAATAATAATGAAAAAAAATCTATGAAGGCATCAGAGGCTCAACAGAAACATTTTCATTAGGTACAATTCTGTTGTAGTGTTGAATCAGAGATCCAATTGCCCATGATTTATACATGTATTTTGTGGCCTTTGCCATGTCTAACAGAAGCAGTTTGCCATTTGCTTTCATCTCCCAAGCATTTTAAGTAGAACAGGGATTCCAGGGTCGATACACCTCAAGGACCAAACAGACTGTCCAAAGAGTGTTCCAAGCATTTCCAGCCATTACCAAACATCTTCTGCAAGGCTTCAAAGAATCATAGAGATATGGAAGCAAAACATTGATTTTGGCCAAATCAATGAAAAGGGAAAATTCTAGAAAACAACAGGACAATTACTATAAAACCAGCCCCACCACAAACACTCCATCTCCTCCCCCAGAGTAGGTACAGGCAGGGCTGTGGGGCTGGGTTTTATCCCTCCCTAGCAGGGCTGTGGGGCTGGGTTTTATCCCTCCCTAGCAGGGCCCTGGGGGCTGAGCCCTCTCTCCAAGCAGGGCTGTGGGGCTGGGCCCTCCCCAGCAGGGCTGTGGGGCTGTGGGGCTGGAATTCTCCCCAGCAGGGCTGTGGGGCTGGAATTCTCCCCAGCAGGGCTGTGGGGCTGGACTCTCCCCAGCAGGGCTGTGGGGCTGTGGGGCTGGAATTCTCCCCAGCAGGGCTGTGGGGCTGGACTCTCCCCAGCAGGGCTGTGGGCGCTGCCCAGGCTCTGGGCAGGGCAGGGCAGGGCAGCCCCGGCGCTGTCTCTGTCTGTCTGTCTGTCTGTCTGTGTGTCTGTCCCATGGCTCAGGGCCCTGCCAGTTGGCACACCCGGGCCAGGAAGCTGTCAGTTCCAATCAGGGCCCGGCCCTGCAGCCCTATTAAAGAAGTCTTGCTGGTTAAGGGGCGGCCACTGTTTCCAAAGCATGGGAAAAAAAAAAAAAAAAAAAAAAAAAAAGGAAAAAAAGGGCTCTGCTTTCCTTAGATTTGAGCTGGCAACTTTCACTGACTGGAGTTTTCAAGGAGCTATGAATGAGCCTAACAAAGGAGTTCTGTGGCCAGTTTCTGGCTGAAATCCATGTCAACAGTTTTTAAGGTCACAGGTCACACTAACTAACATTTATTCCCAGCAGACCTCGCTCTAAACACAAGCTGTAAGTAGTACAAATTTGGAATTTTTCTGTAATCCCTTGAGATATTCCTGATCCTTCCACATGTTTCTGCTCAATTAAAAACAATTCTCACTTTGCACCACAAGAGAGGCCCCTGCTCAGAAATCTTATTCTGTCCTAAGAATAAATGGACAAAGACTGTAATCAAAGGGAAGGAAAGGGGGGAGGAGAGGAACTCACAACAAATCACACCAAAAACCTCAAATAACTCTATACAGAATCACATTCAGTTAGTTACATTTTCTGCCATCTGTCACAAACTATTATGGATTCATTTCTTTTTATCTTAGAAAAAGAGTGGTGCAGAGCTCAGCTATTTTGGCCAAGAGGGATTTCCACACAAATGTTTCTGCATTTCACTTCAAAAGAATGATTTCAGTTTGGGTACAAAACCTGAATAACCCAACAAAAACTTCAAATTCAGTAAAACTGAAATCAGAGTTGCACGTGGGACCTTTGCAATGCAGTAACTTTGCCCAGGAAGTTTGTGAACCAAAGCAAAATGACACAAACTTGGGTTTACTTTTGTTTTCTTTTTAAATAAAAGATCAGAGCTCTTCACTAAGTCCAGAACTATCTACACTGCTCCCCCTCAAAAGCCCAGGTGAAATCTGATGCAAAATTAGAGTAAAACAATAAAAATTCAGCCTCTTAATGTATAGCTATTACGATTTATCCCACTGCAGCTGAAATCCTTAAATAAAGTCTAAGAAAGAAAATACATCTGGGTGTGAAATTCCCAAATTAGAACCAAGAATTTGATGACTGGACATCAGCTCTTACTCTACTCTGAAGAAAATAATTCAAAAGCACATTTTAAGTTTCACACCATATTTCACTGAAAAAGTTAGTCTGGAATTCCAATTTCCCTGGGAGACGTGGGTGTGTGTCACGAGAACTCACCTGGGCTCAGACCCCAAATGCTCCAGGCTCTGTCCCTCACCTGGGCTCACCCTGAACCCCCCCCGGCCCTGTCCCGAACC